>SZWC01002925.1:75032-108363 GCA_023375785.1 Penium margaritaceum
CCCCCCCCCCCCACCCCCCTCCCCCTCCCTGAATGACTCCACTTTTTCCAACATGCTCATTTCTTCCATTGCTTTTTCCCTCAGTGCTCCATCTATCACTGGCTCTGCTCCATCAACACAGCAGTTGCAACCCCTACTGCATAAGAGGGTCAGGAAACCTGCTTGCCTACTTGTGCTTGCGGGTCCCACTTCTTCCAGAGATTTGCCGGACTTTCTCCTGCCATGAATTCTGGAACGTCTGCAAATAATGTCGCTCAGGCACATACACATAGGGTAGAGAATGTTCCTGTCTTAGACCATGTCCTGGCCCAGCATCGCTTCTACTGTTGTCAGCCACCAGCTTCCTCTCTCTTGTTTTACTACCCTTCCCTATTCCCTTCTCCTTTACGCTCATCTGCGGTACTCTGTTTCTTGTCCTTGTCCATCTGCAGCAAATTCCGGTGTGGTGGCGCTGGTTCTATTGGATCAACCCCGTGGCATGGACGCTCTACGGCCTTGTCACGTCCCAGGTCAGTGCACACTGCATACCTCTTTGCCAGACCATGGCAGACCACCAACTGGCAATGGCTGCCCTCCTTCCTTGCTGCTGCCGTGACGCAATGCTGCAATGCTTGTCTGCAGCACATTGCCACAACGTGCTACCGCACACATTACTGCATTTTCACGACAGCACGCTGCTGGACGCGCACTGCGGTACACTGCTGGAAGTTGCTGTAGATCCCTTCATGCCATGCAATGGCTTTGTCTATGAAGGTGGGCCGCTTCCTTCGCTGTCCCGCGGCAGCATCAAGACTTGGGACTGTCGGAAGCGCAGCGAAGCGTAACAAGACAGTTGCAGTCTGTTTCAAGCCACAATATGTGGCTCTGCACTCTGGATTGGATTGAAATCCTAAGTGTCTTCTTCTCATCCTAAGCGAACACATGTCCTACGTGTCCTCTGGTCTTCTCTCGATGCAGCTCGGCGATGTCACCACCACCATCCAACAGCCGGGCGTGTACCCAGACCAGACGGTGCAGGAGTACATCTATAACTACTTTGGCTACCAGGAATCGTGGCTTGGCTACGTTGTCTTGGTGCAGGTTGGGTTCGCCATCCTCTTCTTCTCGATCTTCGCCTACGCCCTCAAGAAGCTCAACTTCCAAAACAGATAAGGTCAGCCGGCGTTGCAGAAAAACCTTCAAGCCGGTTCAAGGAGGTGCCTTCTGCGGCAAGAGACAGGTGATTTCTTTTTTTTTTGGCCCCCTGGCAGGGTGATGCTTTCGGCAGAAGGCATGCTGTTTGCCTGGCTGAGAGTCAAAGTCTGTTGAAAGCCTCTTTGTAATGATAATGACTGGTTTAGGGACCAGTACTAAGTTACAAGCTAACGCCGGTGAGAGCTATGCCTCGGTGTCCAGAGTGAAATTAGATGACAAGTGATTTTAGTTGGGTGAATAGGTTGTATACTTGGTTCGTCATGATTAGTTGTGCTTTATCTTGACACATACAGTATTGGCACTGATAGTTGTGCAAAATGACATTTGGAATCGCCCATGTGTCATGATAAATTCCCGTTTGACTAGATATTCGCTCAGTAATCGCGTCACAGCTGATCAGTGAGTGGACAGCCCTACGCGTTTAAGGCTTCCGTTACAGGGAAATGTGACCATTTTTCTACAAAAATCAACATCCTTTCCAAACCAAAGCCGGAAAGCAACAAAAAACTAATTGCACAGTGCAAACAATATTGAGATGTATTCCCCATCATGGCAGACCATCACAAGTACCGAGAAAATGCACCAAGAAAATCTGGCACTACAAAACTTACGTATTGAATGTGCAGACATTGAAAGCTGAGAGAATAGAGAAATTCCATGAGCCACATTCTGTGTGAGAGTACACACTACATGAAACACAATGTGACATAAGGTGCGCTGAAAAGTGGTGTGACGGCAAAGATATGCTTTCAGACGTCAAATTCAAATACAACAAAACACTAACAACCTGCCCCATATCCCTCACGTGACTTTGTGGAACATGAGAGTGTGATCAGAATGCAACTGACGGAGGTCAAAACGACCATGTGTGAAAGGCGGGAGACTCAGAAACGCAGAAGACGAGAAACCCACAGAGTGAAGCTCGCTAAACGAACTCACCCATCAGCCGGCGAGTTGGAGCTCGCCGGCGCTCACCAAAACGCGAGGGCACAATGCCACTCGCAACCTGCAAGTGCACACATACCCACGACGAGTTTTGTCCCAACCCATGTCTGCCAAAACAAACAAATGTTCATAATCAGGACAAAACTAGGCCACCAGGACATGGCAGACCAAGAATGTATGAGGATGACAATAGAGTATTTTGCAACAAAGATGGGGGCGTTGCAGTCACGAGGGAGGTGACGACCAATGGATCAAACTGAAGTGTCACTGGTGGCTGGTTGCAGCTGCTCGGAACCTGCCGAACTTGCGTTTGCTCCCCCAGTCTTCTGTACCCTCCGCCTCATCAAGAGTCTGCAAGGCAATGGACGTGAGCCGAGAGGTCAAAGTTAGCTACGTACACAATATAAAAAAAGGTGTTGGTTTTTCACACACTTCTCACTTGTACTCTGTTGTGTCCTCCCGGCTTGTGTACATCGGCGTGCAGATGACTGACGGCGAGACGCAACGCTGCTAGAGTGTTGTCTGATGGAGCCGACGCACGCTGAGGCCTACACACAGTTTGCTGGAGCCTCCTCCCTCCAACGTGCTCAGTGTTGTTCGTGGGTGCCCTCACAAACCATTGTGACCTTTCGGCTCATGTCCATCCACGTGCAATTGCCTGAGGTGGGCACGACGGTAGTCGAGCTCTGCTGGCACTCGACGGCACCGTGAGTAGTGGAGCCCGTGAGGGGCCCAACGGCCTGCATTGGGGTGTAGCATCCCTGTCTGTGCTTGATGCAGGATTGTAGTGCTTCAGACTCTGATTCTAGTCGTTTGGACGGCGCTTGATTCCGACATGCTGACGCAAAGTTATGACTGTTTCCGTTTTTTGGCTTGCATAGGCACAGCGAAACGCTACTCTAGTGTGTGGTGTGAACCGAGAGCGGTCGCCCGTATTTATGTAAGTGCGACTCATTTGTGTAGCTCTCCTTGCATGTGCCTTTTGTGGTTAAGCTCTTAACGTCTGTGCGCGTCGTTTGACTAGACCCTTGCCGTTTCCTGCTTGGTGTCACACAGAGTGGGTAGGTAGTCTATTTGGGCAGCTTCACAAAGTCTCTCATGGCATCAGAGCATGCGAGACAGCTCTCGCGTGGCTGCGCAGCAGGGACGCAGCACCGGTCCAGGGAGGACTCACCACCCATCACGTCACCGGGTGACGTGAGGGCCAGCAGTAACGTTTGCGAGAGCGACGGTAATTGTGGCTGATAGGTGCGACACACGTTGCCACATCAGAGGCCGCACCCTACGATCCGCTGCCAGCGGCTAGTGGTCGGCGGGACGATGGGCAGCGTGACAGCGGGCAACAGCCGGGGAGTAGCGCGCCAGCGGGCAGCGGGCTGCCGGCAGCGGCCGATAGCGGCCGGCGACCGGCGCGTAGCGGGCAGTGACCAGCGGCCGGCCGGCCGTGACCGGCCGACGCTGGTTGCGGGTCAGCGGGCAGCGGGTAGCGGGCAGCGGCCGGTGGGCGGCGTGCTTGGCACCGCCGAGCAGCATTGGCAATGGCGGCGGCGGCAGCGACAGCAGCGGCGGCAGCGACGACAGTGCCAGCAGCGGCGGCAGCAGCGGCAGCGGTTGTAGCGGCGACAGCGGCAACAGCAGCAGCCGTCCCGGCTGAGGCTTTGGCCGCCACAACACTAGTGGCCACCACAATTGGAATAGCAGTAACAGTAGCAGCAAGAGCAGCAGCGGCAGTAGCGGACAACAGCAGACAGCAGTGCCGATGACGGTGGCGGCAAAGGTCAGCAGCAGCTGACAGCAGCGGACATCAGCAACAGTAGCGCAGTCATGCCGCCAAAGGCCTCGCAGACGGAGGGGACTTGGGAGCCCAACATAGACGTGGTCTCCTTCGTAGGTGGCACTGGAGCCATGGACACAGCGAGCGGTGGTAGCGTCGCCATCCCACACACTCATGCGATCGCCAGGCTGCTCAACGAAAAGAAAAACGTCCGATCAAGCCTGCTAGACATGCAGTAGGCTCTCGAACTGCTATCGTAGCAGGTCGTCGTTCGGCAAATGCCACGGGCGCGCCGGAAATCACATGGAGGCATGCCAGGTATGAAGCATGTGGCAACCGAAGAAGACTCTATCGATGATTCCCCCAGCGAGTTCTCTGACGATGAAGAGGAGCACGACGGACGGTAGACAGATGCTCTAGAGGAGCAGGGTGTGCCCGCTGGCGGCACTACGGAACCAGAGGACGCCTCGGAGGAGGCGTAGCATGTTACAGCAGTTGTAGGCAGGGTTAGGGCCCGTGCACGGGTGGCCTCTCAAGTGGTCCTACCCAGTGAGAAGCCACCCAAGGAGTTTGACAGTCCACCACCGCAATACTCCTGTGCGGTTGGCTTTGATGCCTGATGCATGCGCTTCGACCTGTGGGTGATGGCGGAGGGGGTCTGGCCGTACAATCACAGTCGATACCAGACTTGTGATCCCCGCCAGTGTGCGATGGCTCGCCGCGCTGTGCATGGCTTGACCATGGCTGTCCCTTAGGAATCCGTACTGGACTACGCTACCTTCGTCGAGGACTACTTCAGTGACACAGGCGCTGAGTCCTACGGTGCCTGGGACCTAGCTCTCACCCTGCTGGAGGGTTTGATGGCAGCCACCCGCTCCTAGCGTGTCGCAGACTTCAACTGGCTCTGCAAGGGTGAGTCAGAGCCTTCGGCAGAGTACTAGCGCTGGGCCATGCGGCTCTACACCCGGCATGGGACACTGGCCCCACTCTGCTAGGCGCACTCACCACCAGCATGCTGGGTGTCGCTGAGCGATACGTGCTCATGTTCACCATCTACCGCCATCACGAGCTTGATTATCTCTCTCGTCGCCTCACCCTGCTGCACTAGGCCCAGCGCATCTATCTGGAGCAGACAGGGGCGGTTGAGGCGGCTCGTCTCCATCGGGAATTCTGGCCGGTATGGGTGCAGTTGCAGTTTCTTCCTCCGGCACCTCTCAGACCTCAGCAGCGCCCACTCCCTCCTCCACTCTAACGAGTGCATCAGCCGCGCAGGATAAGAAGGGCAAGGGGTGCAACAATGGCAGGAAGGGGGGAGGTCAGGGGACAACGACTGTCGGGGGTGGCTCCGTCGGCAGCAGCCGACAGGTGACCAATACAACTGCCACGACCCCCATCGCTACACCGATAGCACTCGTGTGACCGGCCGTCCCATCGACTGGCAGCACGTCACGCGCGGGATCCGCATGGCCTATGAGGCCCGTTCCACTTCCTCATCCAGTGCCTCCTCCGCCTCAGAGTCTTTGGCCGGACGAGTTGCTGCTGCCTCACCCACTGCGGTCCCCGCAACCCCTCGTGACAATGTGGCCCGACGCCTCGCAGAGCTTGTGCTGATTGTCTGCACCCTTCAGGGAGGTATGCATGTGCGGACTGAGCCAACCGTGTCCACTGCTGGGTCCGTGTGTGGGGAGTTACGGCGTGATGATAGTTCGGTTGTGTCTGTTGTGGAGTCAGAGTGGCCTGATGGTCGTGATGAGCTGGCATGGTTGGATGATTTCCAGCGTCGTCTCTTGCATGTTGAGCAGGCTTAGTGCCCCAGTGAAATTCTTGTTTAGTTGTTGTGCTCTGTTGTCCGCTGTTCCGTCACCACGTCCACCACGAGTGCTGATGGCTCATGGATCGTTGGCTTTGGCGCCACCCACCACATGACTTGTCGCCGTGACATGTTTGTTGGCTTTTATGCTGTTGTTTCCGTCCGCTCTGTCCGCACAGTAGCATACCAGGAGGTGCCACTATGCGATGTTGGTGTCGTCGAGTTAAGTGGTCCGTCTGGCCCCGTGTATGTCTCTGACGTTCTGTTTGTGCCTGATCTTGAGCTCAACCTCCTTTTGTTCATGCTTTTACTCGCATGGGGCTGGGTGTCATACACATCGGTGATGACGCCATTGTCTTTGTCGAGGCCTCTGGCGAGGTCGTCCCGCGTGGTGAGCTCCGTCATGACCTTCATCATGTCACTTGCGCTCGCTTCCCCATGTCTCCCCGGCCACTTGGCCCGACAGTGCTTCTCTTTGTCACCAGTAACCTGTCCCCTGACTAGCATCGCCTTCATCGTTGCCTCTGTCATGTCCACCTCTATGTGGTTGAGCGCCTTGTGCGTGATACTCCCACGCTCGGTCTTGATTCGGCCTCCTTTGTGGCATTGCCCAAGAACGATTGTCTCGTGTTTGTGTAGGGCAAGATGCACCGATCTCCCCTAGACTCCATCCCGAAGTCCACTTGGCCCCTTCAGCTGGTCCACTCGGATCTGCTTGGCCCGCTCCCCACAAAGTTTTGGGATGACCGTGGGTGGTATGTCTTGACGCTGACGGGTGACTGCACCCGCATGCGCTGGCTCTACTGTCTCCGTCAGAAAGGGGACACCTTTCCCACTGTCCAGTGCTGGCTGGCTATGGTTGAGCGCCAGTTGCGTCAGATCCTTGACATCTTTTGCTCCGACCAATGGGGGGGAGTGTATGGGTGACCTTCATTGCTGGCTCACTGAGCATGGGGTCGACCACCGCTACTGTGCTCCTGCCACTCCCCAGCAAAAGGACATCTCGGAACAGTGCAATTGCACGATGGAAGATGCTGTCCATACGATGCGGGCCTATTGCTGTCTACCTGAGGCATTTTCCTTTCAGGGCTTTGCATACATGACTTGGGTGTGGAACCGCATCCCGCACGGTCCTCTCCCTCGCTACACCATGCCGTATGAGCCGTGGTACAGTCACTGTGCCGACCTACGCCTAACGCGCGTCTGGGGCTCTCTTGCTTGTGTGTGGTTCACCCCGGAGTAGCAAGGCTCCAAGTTCTCACCACGCGGCCGCCTTTGTGCCTTCGTGGGCATCGTCCCCCACTCCAAGGCCTGGTGGTTCTGGGACCCGTCCCGCTGTCGAGTCTCGCGATGCCACATTCTTCAAGAGCTTGTGCCCAGCTCACGCTAAAAAATTCGGGATTCGTCATTCTGCAGTATTCGCGCTTTTGCCTCTGCTGCCCTCCTTTGTGACTCTTCATGCCACCTCTTTTCCGCCACAGGATCCCGAGAGTCGGACGAGGGTGTCCTCGCGGCGGGACCCATTTTAGGGATTACGGCTGGTGACGCTGTTCTTGCTCTAGGGATTTGCATCCCCACGCCAAGGGGAGTCTGTTGCTGTCCATCTTGTAGTAGCACTTTCCTTACGGCAGAAATATCTACCCCTTCCCGTGCCTCCGTCCCCCTGTGCCTTTGCAATCTTTCTCGCATGCTGGCGCTTCCGCTCCCGCATGTTTCGGGNGGATTCGTCATTCTGCAGTATTCGCGCTTTTGCCTCTGCTGCCCTCCTTTGTGACTCTTCATGCCACCTCTTTTCCGCCATGGGATCCCGAGAGTCGGACGAGGGTGTCCTCGCGATGGGACCCACTGTAGGGATTATGGCTGGTGATGCTATTCTTGCTCTAGGGATTTGCATCCCCACGCCAAGGGGAGTCTGTTGCTGTCCATCTTGTAGTAGCACTTTCCTTACGGCAGAAATATCTACCCCTTCCCGTGCCTCCGTCCCCCTGTGCCTTTGCAATCTTTCTCGCATGCTGGCGCTTCCGCTCCCGCATGTTTCGGGTTGTCCCGACCCTTGTGTGGTTGGGGAGGAGCTCGCAGATGTTTCCCCCCGGACATTGTCCCCCGAGTGTCGGGACCTCTCTCTGACCTGGCTATCATTGCCATTGGTCCTTCCCGGCCCCCGGCCTCAGATCCCTCACCTGTCTCTCCCCCTCGTATCGCGGCTCCGGATTCCTCGCCGACCGGGTCCCCTCCGGTGACGGGTTCGCCACTGGCTGTTTCATCACCACCGCCTGTCTCACTTGAGCGGCCGGCGACTCCAGCACCCTCGGTGCCTGCCTCCCCTCCCTAGCTGGCGACTCTAGCATCCTCGGCGCCTGTCTTGCCCGCTCAGCCGACCGTCGTGTCTCCACCTGATGTCCCTATACCGGCTGAATCTTCATTTCTGTCGTCCCCCAGCACATACTCTCGTGCACCGGGTGGTCGCTTGCGTCCCCTTCCCTCCCATAGAATTCACAGCGATGACCCAAGCTCGATGGCTCTTGGTCTTAGCGCACAGGGCCTTCAGAAGGTCCACCAAGGTTGCCCGACTGGTCGCAATCAAATTACTTACGAGCATGCCTGCGCCGTTGATGCATCGACAGCCTCGACTTGTGTCACCCCCTCACCCCCTGCCTCGGCTCTTGTCGCACAGGGATCGCCTTCATCGGGCTCAGACCCAAGCACTCTCCAATAGACCCTGGCCGGCCTTGATGCTGACCACTTGCAGGCTGCGTGTCAAGAGGAACTTGCTGCCCTCGCAGACCATGGTGTTCTTGAGCTCATCGACCTACCGCCTGGCCGCAAGGCCGTACAGGCAAAGTGGGTCATGCACAAGAAGTTGAAGCACGATGAATCACAAGACCGCTACAAGGCTCGCCTGATGGCAAAGGGCTTCTCACAGATCAAGGGTGTGGACTACACGGACACGTTTGCTCCTGTAGGGAGGATGACCACGGTGCGAGCCCTTCTGGACATGACTACCCAGCATGACTGGGAACTGCACCAGATGGATGTTAACAATGCCTTCCTCCATGGGCATCTTGACAAAGAGATCTCCATGGTGTAGCCACCTGGCTTCGAGGATGGCACAAGTAAAGTGTGCCGGCTACGGAAGGCCGTGTATGATCTCAAACAGTCACCATGGTGCTGCAACCACGAGATCGGTAGCACGCTATAGTGTGCGGGCTACGTCTAGAGCGACGCAGGCCCCTCTCTCTTGGTGACAAAGAGTCCTGCTCCTCTCATTGCAATCCTCGTCTACGTTGACGACCTCTTGATTGCATCTCTAGGCCTCGAGGCGGTGCGGGAAGCAAAGGCTGTCCTACAAGTTGCGTACAAGATGAAAGATAAGGGGCCTACGTCCATCTTTGTTGGCATGGAGATCGTGCGCGATCGCGTCTGGCGCAGTCTCACGGTACATCAGGCACAGTATGCACTGGCTGTTGGAGAGCGGTTTGCTGATCTGCTTTCCACTGTGCACAATGCCTCCACCCCCATTTCTCCCAAGGGACAAAAGGCACTAAAGGTCGATGTCCAATCTGCTCTGGGGGAGCTAGTCCACCAGACCTTGTACCTGCGAGTCATCGACTCACTCATATACTTGGCCAGCTCATGTACGACACGACCCAACATCATATTTGCTGTCAACCTCCTCGCTCAGTTCTCGTAGGCACCACGGCAACCGACACTTGATGCCGCCCCGCGCATTGTGCGCTATGTCCTTTTCACGCCCCGTCTTGGTCTCACCTATCGGCGGCAACCATCTGTTTTACTTGACGAATACACGGACAATGGCTGGGCGTGGAGCTCTGACGGCAGGAGCTATACCGGCTATGTCTTCTTGCTGGGCGTCACCGCTGTATCATGATGCAGCGAGAAGCAAGGTTGCATTGCGCGTAGACTGTGTGAGGCAGAGTACGTTGCGCTGGGAGCTGGCGCTGCTGAGAGCGTCTGGCTTGTTCCTTTGTGTGTTGAGCCAGTCCGTTCTTCCTGTTGTGCTATGCTGTGACAACGAGAGTGCTCACACGATTGCGGAGAACTCTGATTTCTTCCATGCTCACACGAAGCACATTGGCGTTGAGTACCACTTCGTTTGTGACCTGGTGCAGTGGCGTAAGGTCAAGATCATGTGGGTTGGCATGAACGAGTAGAAGGCTGATTTCTTGACAAAGGCACTTGGTTGTCGGAAGTTCCACGAGGGTGTTCATGCTGTTGGTCTTCGCCTTGCCCCTGATGCAGGCTGGGCTTGTACAATGATTTTGGTCTCTGTTCGTCTATGACTGTCCCGTGCTCTCTATGTCCCTTGTGGTTTCCCTCAGTGTGTGCCCATGCATGGAGTTGTATTCGTCATTTGGTCATGAAGGAGTGTTGTTGGTGGGTACCCTCATGGACCACTGTGACATGTCGGCTCATGTCCATCCACGTACAGATGCGTGAGGTGGACCCAACGGTAACCGAACTATGCTGGCGCTCGGCGGCATCGTGAGTAGTGGAGCCCGTGAGGGGCTCGACGGCCTGAACTGGGGTACAAAATCTCTGTCTGTGCTTGCTGTAAGGTTGTAGTGCTTCAGAATTTGATTCTAGCCATTCAGACTAAGCTTGATTCCAACATACTGACGCAGAGTTATGATTTTTTCCGTTTTATGGCTTGGTGAGGCAAAGCAATCCGCTACCCTAGTGTGTGGTGCGAACCGAGAGATTTTGCGCGTATTTATGTGTGTGTGACTCATTTGTGTAGCCCTCCTTGCATGTGCTTTCTGTGGTTAAGCATTTGAAGCCTGTGTGCGTCATCTGACTAGACCTTTGCTGTTTCCTACTTGGTGTCACACACAGTGGGTAGGCAGTCTAATCAGGCAGCTTCACGAAGTCTCTAACTCAGCTCCATCGGCTGACCTCCTTGGTAGTCATGCCGCCGGCAGTCACTGTCATTGCATATGCTTTCCACATGCATCCAGCACCGTGTTTGAATGCACTGTCGCGTTCGCATTACCATGTCATGCCTAGGGTCCAAGTTTCATGATTTTCAGGCACTGTTGGTACGGGGGATTAGCGTAAACGCTGCCTGGGTTTAGGCAGCCATAACTCCTCACTGCTATTTTTCTAGATGATTCTAACTACATGACTGCGTTTGCAGAATGTGTATTATGGTATGGTCCAGTTTTGAGGCAAAACGAACGACCCCCTGGTTTTGGGCTGTCGGCCGTCTGGCAAGGCTCACCTAGAAAACCCTGCCTGCCAGAAAATAGGTCTATTTTCTGATTGGTTTAGAAACTGAGTAACAAGATAAACAGAGCTGGGGGGGAGCTAGAATTGGGAGGGGTCTCCCATTGTTGCTCATTCTCAGTTATGAATCAGTCATTTCCAGTTTTCAGCTGTTGTCTGGTGCTAACTCTGGCGCACGCAGTTCTGAGTAACAAACACCAGAGCTCTCAGACTTAGGCTCTGGTGCAGCTCACTCAGGGGGCACCTTAAGCGACGAGCATGGGTTCTCGCACTCTGCATCAATAATGCTGCTGCCCCAACCTGCTTCTATAGGAGATTTCCAGCTTGGCATCAGAGCTAAAGCGCAACAGAAGCAGCAGAACATTGGGGAACAGGTCTAGTCAATGCCGGCGGTCCCCACAACGCGCTTGTGCAGGGGAGATGTTGCCATATATTTTCCGACGGCGTTGACCCGCCGGGTGGCATCGTCAAAACGCTCCCAACGCGAGGGAAATGTTGCCGAAATGTTTTTGGCAGCACTGATCCCACGATTGTGGTAGGGCTGGTAGATGCGCGACTGACACAAAGGATCAATGCTGGAGCAGCGTCGACGCACGTGACGACAACACCAGGAAAGTGACCGTGCTGCTGCCATCACAGAAACAGCAGTAGCACGCAGCAAGCAGCTAGCAGCAGCACCAACAGCAAACAACTTCAACTTTAGGTGGACGGGGCTTGCGCTCACGACCTAGGACGTCACGCGCAAAGGGTGGTCGATGCGGGCACACATTGACTTTCCCATTCATCTCCCCATAGTGACCTCTCATCTGGTTCCAGGTGCCAGACAGGATGATGCCGCATGAGCCGCATGAAAAGCCTGGCTTCTTGGAGATAGTCGGCACTGGAAGGCATTGCCGAGAGAGTGCTAGCGTGAGAAATTTGCCTTGCAGAGGGCAAATCTGGGCAGAAATCCGGCGTGAAAAACCGAATAGAGGACGTGTTTGCAGAGGAAAATCTAGAGCTACCCCTAGACTGGGAGAGAGGGCTGCCCTTACGGGGCGGCCTCTTGTCATGCCACACCAAAGCTGGGTGACCTTGCTGCAGCTAACTGTGGAGCACGGCCAGCTAGCAGAGTGCAGCTTATTACTGGCGTCTGGAGCATGATAATGAGCGATGGAGGCTGTGGACCGTGTGCCTTGGAAGTCACACACAAACAGAAGCTTCCAATGAAAGAGTTGAAATGTATGACGTGCTCAAAACTTTGCAACCTGTGGGTATGACTTCGCACATGTACAAGATTTTCAACATAGTTCCTCTTCAAGCGTTCAACGTGAAACGTAAATGTATGATGTCCGCAATCTCAAATCACACCATTGGACGGCTAAAAAAAAACCTCTTACGTACAAATAATTGCATGTAACGGAAGAACAGGCAGGGCATAAGATCCAATCCGGAATCTGCATGCTAGCATGAGGATACAATTAAGATTGAGCAATGTATGACATTTTCATATGCCCAGGCATTTCCAGGCATTGCCAGGCATTTCCTGGCATTGCCATGCATTGCCCATGCATTGCCTAGGTATTTCCAAGGCATTGCCAGGCATTGCCAAGCATTGCCAGACAGTGCCAGGCATTGCCCAGGCATTGCCTAGGCATTACCAAGCATTTCCAGGCATTGCCACGCATTTTCCATGCATTGCCCACGCATTGCCAAGGCATTACCTAGGCATTTTCCACGCATTTCCAGGAATTGACATGCATTGCCAGGAATTATCCAGGCATTGCCAAGCATTTCCAGGCATTGTCCATGTATTGCCAGGAATTCCCAGGAATTGCTAGGCATTGCGATGCATTGCCATACATTTCTAGGCATTGCCAGGCACTCTCCAAGCATTGCCTCTCATTGTCCAATCATTCCCAGGCATTGCAAGACATTGCCCAACGTTCCCATGCATTGCCGAGGATTGCTCAGGCGTTGCTAGAAATTTTCTAAGAATTTTCCTGGCATTGCCAGGCATTGCCTTGGCATTGCCCAGGAATTTTCAGGCATTTGGAGGCATGGCCAGGCATTTCCAGACATTGCCCAAGCATTTCCAGGCATTGCCACGCATTGCAAGGCATTACCCAGGCATTGCTAGGCATTGCCCAAACATTGCGAGTCATTGCCAAGCATTGCCTAGGCAGTGCTAGGCATTGCCAAGCATTGCCCAGGCATTGCAAGGTACTGCCTAAGCATTTCCAGGCATTGCCCAAGCATTGTGAGATATTGCTTAAGCATTGCCACGCATAACCCACGCATTGCCAGGCATTGCCCAGGCATTGTCTAGGCATTGCCAAGTGTTGCCAGAATTTTCCCACACATTCACAGGCATTGCCCAGGCATTCCGAGGAACTTTCCAAGCATTTCCAGGCATTGCGAAGCATTGCCTAAGGAATGCTAGGCATTGCCCTAGCACTCCCAAGGTATTGCCCAGGCATTCCAAGGCATTTCCCAAGCATTGCTTAGGCATTGCCGTGCATTGTGAGGCAATGCCCACACACTGCCTGGCATTGCCCAGGCATGGCCAGGCATTACAAGGCATTGTCCAGGCATCGCCCAAGCATGACCCAGGCATTGCCAGACATTACCAGGCATTGTGAGGCATTTCTAGGCATTGCAATGCATTGCCATGCTTTGGCAGGCATTGCCATGCATTGCCTAGGCATTGCCTGCCATTGTCCAAGCATTGCCACGCATTTACAGGCATGTCCCGGCATTGCTATTCATTGCCAAGCATTGCTGAGGCATTGCCAGGCATCGCCCATGAATTTTCTTGCCATTGCTAGACATTGCCTGGGCATTTCCTGGGTATTTCCCAAGCAATACCGGGCGTTGCAAGGCATTTCTAGGCATTACCTAGGCATTGCCCACGCATTGACCAGCATTGCCAAGGCATTGTCTAAGAATTTCCAAGCATTGCCCAGACATTGCCCAGGCATGGCCAAGGCATTGCCAGGCATTTCACGGCATTGCCTAGGCATTGCCAAGACATTAACAGTCATTGCCAGGCATTGCCCAGGCATAGCCACACATTGCAAGGCATTGCCAAGGCATTGCACAAGCATTGCAAGGCATTCTCAAGCATTGCCAAGGTATTACGAGGCATTGTCCAGGCATTGCGAGGCACTGCTTAGGCATTGCCACGCGTTGCCTAGGTATTGCGAGACATTGCCAAGGCCTTGCATAGGTGTTTCCAGGCATTGCCCATGCATTTACGGGCATTATGGAGGCATTGCAAAGAATTGCCCAAGAATTTCCAGGCATTGCCAAGCATTTCAAGGGATTTCCGAAGGAATGCCCAGCATTTCCCTGGCATCCGCAAGGCATTGCCATGCATTGCTAGGCATTGCCACGCATTTCCAGGCATTTCCCAAGCATTGTGCAGGCCTTGCCACACATTGCCAGGCATAGCGCACACATTCCGACACATTCTCCATGCATTTCCTTGCATTGCAAGGCATTGCAAGGTATTCCCAGGCATTTCCACACATTGTTTGGCATTGCTAGGCATTGCTAGGAATTGCTTCGGTATTGCCATGCATAGCGTAGGCATTGCAAGGCATTTCAAAACACTATCCAAACATTACCAGGAATGACACAGGCATTTCCACGCATTGCCCTTTCTTTGCCAGACATTGGAAGGAATTTCCCATGCATTTCCGCGCATTGCCCCAGAATTTCTCGGCATTGTCCAGGCATTGCCAGGCATTTCCAGGCATTGCCCAGGCATTGCCAAGCATTGCAGTGCATTCCCTAGGCATTTCCAAGCATTGCCCAGGCATTGCTAGGCATTGCCAGGCATTAGCTAGGCATTACCATAAATTTCCAAGCATCTCCATGAAGTACCCAGGAATTGCCAGGCATTGCTCAGGCATTGTCAGGAATTACCCAAGGAATGCAAGGCATTGCCAAGCATTGTCGAGGCATTGCCAAGCATTTACCAGGGATTTCTTAAGCATTCCAAGGCATTTCCAGGCATTGTCGAGGCATTGCCATGCAGGGAGGCATTGTCCAAGCATTTACATGCCTTGCCTAGGCATTGCCCATGCATTGCAAGGCATTTCCACGTATCGTCTTGGCATGGCCAGGCATTGCCCATGCATTGCCAGGCATTGGAAGGCATTATCTAGGCATTGCTTGACATTGCCAAGGCATCCCCAAGCATTGCCAAGGTATTTCCAGGCATTGCCTAAGCAGTGTCCAGGCATTTCCAGGAATTGCCAGGTATTGCGAGGCATTGCCAAGGCATTGATAGGAATTACCAGGCGTTGCGAGGTGTTTTCATGCATTTTCCAAGCTTTTTCGGGCATTGCTAGGCATTACCCAGACATTACCAAGCATTGCCCAGGCATTGTAAGGCATTGCTCAAGCATTGCCTAGAAATTGCGAGGCATTATCCCTGTATGCCACACATTGCTAGGCATTGCCCAGGCATTGCTAGGCATTGCAAGACATTGCCCATGCATTGCTAGGAACTATCAAGCATTTTCCAGGCATTGCTAGACGTTGTCCAGGCATGGCCTAGGCATTCCAAGGCATTGTCCAGGGATTTCCAGGCATACACAAGGCATTACCAGGGCATTGCCAGGCATTGCTAGGCATTGGGCATGCATTTTGATCCATCGTCAGGCATTGTTGAGGAATTTATAAGGATTGCCTAGGAGTTTTCATTCATTGCTAGGCATTGTCCTTGCATTGCCAGAAAATTGCCTACTCATTCCAAGGCATTGCACAGCATTGCCCATACATTGGCAAGCATTGCCCAAACATTTTCTAGGCATTGCGGGGAGTTACCAAGCATTGCCAAGGCATTACCAGCATTACCACACATTGCCTATACATTGCCGAGGCATTGTCCATGCATTTCCATGCATTGCCAGGCATTGCCAAGTATTTCCATGCATTCCCCTGGCATCGCCAGACATTTCTAGGCATTACTAGGCATCGCCCTGGCATTGCTAGGCATTGCAAGGAATTTCTGGGCGTTTCCAGGCAAAGCCAAGCATTGGCAGGCATAACCCATGCATTACCAAGAATTGCAAGGCATTGCTTTGGCATTGCCAAGCATTATCCACGCATTTCCAAGGCATTTCCCGTCATTGCCTAGGCATTGCCGAGGCATTGCTAGGCATTACCACGCATAGTCGAGGTGTTTCCAGGCATTTTCCAGGCACTGCAAAGCATTGTCGAGGCACTATCCAGGAATTATCCACGTATTACCAGGTGATTCTAGGCATTTCCAGGCATTTTCTAAGCATCTCCAGACATTGCTAAGCATTGCCACGCATTGCCCAGGCATTACCAGGCATTGCCAGGCGTTGCCCAACATTACCATGCATTGCCCACGCATTGCCAGGCATTGCAAGGCATTGCCAGGCATTGCCGAGGAATTGCCTAAGCATTACCAGGCATTTCTAGGCACTACCAAGCATTGCCCAAGCACTTACCAGGTATTGCCACGTATTGCCCAAGCATTACCCATGCAGTACTGAGGCATTGCAAGGCATTGCCACGCATTGCCAAGCATTGCCTGGTATTACACAGGCATTGCAAGGAATTTCCAGGCATTTCCGAGCATTGATAGGCATGACGACATACTTATGCATTGCCAGGAATCACCAGGCATTACTTAGGCTTTTCTCGTCATTGTCCATGCATTGTCAGGCATTGCCAGGCATTGTTATGCATTTCCAGTCATTACCCAGGAATTCTCTAGGCATTGCCAGGCATTTCCAAGCATTGGTTGGGCATTGCCCAGGCATTGCCGGGCATTTCCGAGGAATTTCCCGGCATTTTCCAGGCATTGTCAAGCACTTCCAACACATTGTCAGGTATTGCCCGAGCATTGCTTAGGAGGAGCTGGTGGATCGGGAAGTGGTGCTGGAGCTGGAGCTGGTGGCGGTGGAGGAGGAGGAGCCGCCAGTGCACACGCAGTGTGCACGCATGGTGCGTGCAAGACAGAGGTTGTCAGGGGGGCAAGGCACGTATGAGCAGAATGCTCGGATGATCAACAATTCAAGCATACCACCTACCAAGAGCATGAGATGGTGTTTTTTCCTCGGCCTTCCCCTTGCCCTGGCCACGACCATGTCTACGTCCACAGCCCTGATTGCTTGGCATTGCAAGGCATTGCTAGGCATAGTCCAAGCATTGCCAGGCATAGCCCAGGCATTGTCAGGCATTTCCCAAGCATTACAACGCAGTGCACAGGTATTTTCAGGATTGTTGAGGCATTTCTAGGCATTCCGAGGGATTCCCAGGCGTTTCCCGTGGATTTCTAGGCATTTCCAAGCATTGGGCGTGCATTGCTAGGCATTGCCAACTCTTTGCTAGGCATTGCCCAAGCATTGTCTGGCATTGCCTAGGCATTTCCATGCATTGACGAGGCATCGTCCAGGCATTTCCAGGAGTTTCCAGCCATTTTCCAGGCAGTGTTCTGTCAATGCGCCGGATAGCAACGGTCTAGAAAACGGGTCCCGACATGGGAGGCCGCCAACCGCTCTTGGTATTGCAACCAAGATAACATATCACCCTCAAACGAGGGATCCACACTTTAGGATCGTTTGGTTTGCAACCTCACGAAGTCTGCATGTTGGTCTTTAGTGTCTACCTTTGGTTGGACACTCTGTGAGGAGTCCCAAAGGCAAGAACTGTAAATGGATGCATGCAAGGTACATGCTTTTATACTTTCAGAGCTTTGCTAAAGCTTCTGCTTGTAGTGGCTCCACTGGAGCCAACCTCAACCTACAGTCCTACCTGGCGCGTCCTTAGACCGCCAAGTGTCATCCTCAAGGCAGGCTCTAGTAAAGCTTCCTAGAAGCTTCATGTCCCAGTTTTGGCCACAAATAAAATTGCGGCCGTCGCGGGGCTTGAACCCGCAACCTCTCACTTGAGACTCTGGTGCCTATTCAACCAAGCCAAAAATGTATAGTTCCTTTGATGAGCCACAGGGGACATACCCATTATGGGCAGTGCATTCCTGACCCATCTTAGAACAGACCAAGGGGACATACTCCATAGAGCAGTGCATGCCTTGTCTGTATGTGTAGCTAGCCAGCTAGGCAATGGACAAGGTGCATACTATTTCAACATGTTCCGCATTGCCTTGGCCATGAAAGTTATTCCCCACTCATTGGCACACATTCCCAAGGTATTGCCTGGCATTTCCAAGCATTTTCCAAGCATTGGTAGGCATTACGATGCATTGTCCAGGCATTTCCATGCATTAGCCATGTATTGCCAGGCATTGCCAGGCATTGTCCGGGCATTGCCAAGGATCACCACACATTACCCAGGCACTTCCAAGCATTTTAAGGCATTTACGTGCATTGCCAAGTATTGGCGAGGCACTTTCCAGGCACTACCCAAGCATTGCCTTGCATTCCGAGGATTTTCCTAGACATTGCAAAGCTTTGCCATGCATGGTCATACATTGCAAAGGCAGTGCTAGGCATTTCCCAGGCATTGCTAGGCATTGCCTATCCATTGCTAGGTATTTCTAGGCATTGCATGCCATTTCCACATATTGGCAAGGCACTGCCACACGTTGTCCAGGCATTGCCTGCCATTGTTGGGCATTGCCAAGTTTTGCCATGCATTACCATGCATTGCCTAGGCATTGCCAGGCATTGCCCACTCATTGCTAGACATTGCCAAGGCATTGCCTAGGCATTGCCAAGAATTTGTAGTCATTGAAATGATGTTGCCACGCATTTCCCAGGCATTGCCTAGGCAATGCCCACGCATTGCCAGGCATTGCTAGGCATTGTCCCCGGAATTTCAAGGCATTGCCGGGCATTTGCCAAGCATTGATGTAGCATTGCTAGACATTGCCAGGCATCGCCATGCATTGCCCAAGAATTGCCATGCATTGCGAGGCATTGCCAGGCATTGCCCACGCATTGCCAGGCAATGCCAGGCATTGCCCATGCATTACTAGGAATCGCAAGGCATTGCCTACGCATTGGCACTCATCGCCAAGCGTTGCCCAGACATTTCCAGGCATTGCCAAGCATTTCCTAGGCATATCCAAGGCATTGCCCAGCCATTGCCATGCATTACTACGCATTGCCAGGTATTTCCAGGCATTGCCTTGGCATTTATAGGCATTTCTAGGCATTGCCAGGCATTGCAAGGCATTGCGCAATCATTGCAAGGCATTGCCAAGGCATTGCCCAAGCATCGCGAGGCATTGCCCTTGCATTGCCAATCATTACTAGGTATTGCCTGGCCATTACCAGACATTCCCAGTCATTTCTTAGGCATTGCCATTCATTTCCAAGGCATTGCCCTGGCATTGCCAGGCATTGCCCGTGCACTGTCAGGAATTGCCAAGCATTGCCCAGGCATTACCAGGCATTGCTATGCATTATCAGGCATTGCTAGGCATTGCTAGGCATTTCTAGGCATTATCAGGCATTGCTAGGCATTGCTAGGCATTTCTAGGCATTATCAGGCATTGCTAGGCATTGTCCGAGCACTACCATGCATTGCATGGCATTCCCTCGGCATTTCCAGGCATTGCCTTGTATTGCTAGACATTGTCAGGCATTGCCAAGCATTGCCAAGAATTGCTAGGCATTTCAAGGCATTGTAAGGCATTTCCCTGGCATTGCTAGGCATTTCCAAGTATTCCCAGGCATTCCCAAGCATTGCGCAGGCATTGCCAAGCATTGCCCATGCATTGCTTTGGCATTGCCAAGTATTGCTAGGCACTGCCACACATTACCCAAGCATTGCTAGGGCATTGCTAGGCGTTGCCTTCGTATTCCCCTGGTATTTTCAGGCATTGCCACGCATTGCAAAGCATTGCCGAGGCATTCCCCCGCCATGGCCAGGCATTGCCAGGTATTGCTAGGCATTGCCCAAACATTACTTGGCATTTCCATGCATTTTCAGGCATTGCCAGTCATTGCCAAGGCATTCCCTTGGCACTGCCAGGCATTGCCCAGGCATTGCTATGCATTGGTAAACATTGCCTAGGCATTACAAGGCATTGCCAGGCATTACCCAGGCATGGCCAGGCAGTTCCAGGCATTGCATGCATTGTCTGAGCATTGCCATGCTTTACATGGCATTGCTTGGCATTGCCAGGCCTTGAGGCATTGTTAGGCATTGCCCAAGCATTACCCGGAGTGACAGGCATTGCTGTGCATTGTCCAAGCATTGCTACGCATTGCCAGGCATTGCCTAGGCATTGCAAGACATTGCAAGGCATTGCCAGGCATTGTGCACGCCTTGCCAGGCATTGCTAGGCATGGCCTAGTCATTACCAGGCATTGCCCACGCACTGCAAGGGCATTGCTCAGGCATTGACAGGTGGCGTCCAGGCATTGCCAGGCATTGTCCAGGCTTTGCGAGGCATTCCCAGGCATTGCTACGCATTGCTAGGCATTGCTAGGCATTTCCCGGGCATTGCCCAGGCAAAACCTAGCATTGGAAGACATTTTCAGGCATTTCCCAAGCATTGCCAGAAATTGCTAGGCATTGCCTAGGCATTGCCAGGCATTGCTAGGAATTGCCAGGAATTCCCCAAGCATTGCAAGGTATTACCAAGCATTGCCAGGCATTGTCCAGGCATTACCAGGAATTGCCCAGGCATTACCCAAGAATTGCGAGGCATTGTCGAGGCATTGCCCAAGCATAGCCAGGCATTGCCCAGACATCACAAGGCATTGCCAGGCACTACCCACGAATTTCCAAGTACTTTGAGGCAATGTTAGGCATTGTGAGGCATTGCTAGGCATGGCCAGGCATTTCCATGCATTGCACAGGCATTGCGAGACATTGCGAGGCGTTGCCCACACATTGCCAGGCATTGGGAGGCATCGTGAGGTATTCATAGGCATTACCCAAGCATTGCCAGGCATTGCGAGGCATTGCTGGCATTGCCCAGGCATTGCCAAGCATTGCTAGGCGTTACCAGGCATTGCCCATGGTGCGCGAGGCATTGCCTGGCATTGCTAAGGCTGCACACCGAATCTGGTTCGCGAATCTGAAGCTGGATTCGGATTTGCGAGTCCGAATCCAGTGCTGGATCCGGATTCGCGAATCCGAATCCAAGATTCGCGAATCCTTGTGGATTCACGAATCTTGGCGAATCCTTATGTTTTGTCTTAGTCTTGAATATAGCCAAGACAGTATACGGCTCCTTGAAAAAAAAAAGGATGACACCTTGTTCAATTCCCGATCTTTGCATGTGGGATGTGGCTGTGTCCTGCTCGATACGGAAGCCAAGCCTGCCAGTCAGGTCGGACCCCTGACTGGCTCGATGCCAGGCTTTGATGACCTGGCTTGCCCAAAGGACGTCAGTCAGGTCATCGCATGTCTGCCACAGTTGCTGCAAGACCCAGAATGAGGGGCCGTTTGGATTACGTCGCATTGGCCCTACTGTCCTCGATTTCTGTGTGACGTCCAGTTCAGCGTTCTGTCTCGCTTGTGCGACCGCGCAAGTCGTACGTCCGGTGGCTGTCCTCGAGTTTTGCGTGGACGCTCGATCGCACGGTTGTGCGATTTGAGTAATGCTCACGTTGTGCGCCCGTGGGCAGCTGGAGGACGTCGCACGGTTGTGCGATTTGAGTAATGCTCACGTTGTGCGCCCGTGGGCAGCTGGAGGACGTCGCACGGTTGTGCGATTTGAGTAATGCTCACGTTGTGCGCCCGTGGGCAGCTGGAGGACGTCGCACGGTTGTGCGATTTGAGTAATGCTCACGTTGTGCGCCCGTGGGCAGCTGGAGGACGTCGCACGGTTGTGCGATTTGAGTAATGCTCACGTTGTGCGCCCGTGGGCAGCTGGAGGACGTCGCACGGTTGTGCGACGCAATCCAACTAAACCTAGAATCGCCGCTCGCTCGTGGAGAACGTGCGAGCGAGTGGCGAATGCCATATGATGTATGTGTCAGGAAGTTTACCTGGCACATGCCTGATTTGCGCTAGTTAGCGCGGCTGTCAGATTCTGAAGCTTGGCGCATGTGCCAGGTCACAGACCTGGCACACGCGCAAAACGTGCTTGGGAATGACGGGCATGGAGGGGCGGCGTGCGACCCTCCGAGAGAGCGATTTTTTAAAACACCAAACAATGAGTCCGATTGTCGGATTTGAACTGGCTGTCTTATGGATTTAGGACCGCCCCCCCCCCCCCCTCCCCAAAGATTCGTGAGTGGATTCCCGAATCCCCAAATGAGACCCAACCCTGAATCCGGATTCGTGAATCCGGGTTCGGATTCGGGATTCATGAACCAGATTCACGAATCCAAGGATTCGTGTGCAGCCTTAGGCATTGCCCAGGTGTTTTTAGGCATTGCGAGGCATTATCTTGGCATTGCAAGGCATTTCCCAGGCATTTCCAGGCATTGCCAGGTATTTCTAGGCATTGGGAGGCATTACCCAAGCATTGCCACGCATCGCCAGGCATTTCCAGACATTGCCTAGGCATTGCTCAGGCATTGCCAGGCATTGAAAAGCATTGCCAGGCATTGCTCAGGCATTGCCAGGCATTGCCAGTCATTTTCTAAGCATTGCCAAGCATTACCAAGGCATTGCCCAAGCATTGCCAAACATTGCCCAAGCATTGCCCCAGCATTGCATGGCATTGCCACGCATTGCCACGCATTGCCTAGGCAATTCCAGGAATTGCTAGGCATTGCCCAGGCATTGCGAGGCATTTCCAGGCATTGCCTAGGCATTACTAGGCATTTCCTAGGCATTGTCGTGGCATTGCAAGGCATTGCCAAGCATTTCCAGGGCTTCCAAGAATTTTCAGACATTCTGGAAGCATTAACAAGCATTTTTAGGCATTGCCTGGGTATTGGTCTAGCATTGCCCAGGTAGTGCCAGGCATTGCCAGGCATTTCCCAGGCATTACCACGCATTGCCAGGCATTGCCCAGGCACTTCCACACATTGCCATGCATTACTCGGGCCTTGCCAGGCATTGCCTAGGCATTACTAGGCATTTCCTAGGCATTGTCGTGGCATTGCAAGGCATTGCCAAGCATTTCCAGGGCTTCCAAGAATTTTCAGACATTCTGGAAGCATTAACAAGCATTTTTAGGCATTGCCTGGGTATTGGTCTAGCATTGCCCAGGTAGTGCCAGGCATTGCCAGGCATTTCCCAGGCATTACCACGCATTGCCAGGCATTGCCCAGGCACTTCCACACATTGCCATGCATTACTCGGGCCTTGCCAGGCATTGCCTAGGCATTGCCAAGCATTGGCGAGGCATTGCCCTGGCATTGCCAAGCATTGCCGGGCATTACAAGGCATTGCCATACATTGCTAGGCATTGCCCACACATAGCCAGGCATTGCTAGGCCTTGCCTCGGCATTGGCAGACATTGCTAGGCACTGGCAGGCATTGCAGAGGCATTGACCAGGCATTACCACAAATTGCCAAGCATTGCCCAGTGATTGCAAGGCATTGCCTAGGCATTGCCAGGGATTTTCCTAGCATTGCCAGGCATTGCCCAGGCATTGACAGGCATTTCCCAAGCACTGCCTGGCATTACCACGCACTGCCTAAGCATTTTGATGAATTGCCAAGCATTGTGAGGCATTCCCTAGGCATTGCGAGGGATTCCCAGGCATTGCTAGGCATTGCCGCGGCATTGCCTAGGCATTGCCTGGCATTGCAAGGCATTGCCAGGCATCGACCAAGCATTGACAGCCATTACTAGACATTGCCTAGGAATTCTCAGGCATTGCCAACCATCCCCCAAGCATTATGAGGCATTGTGAGGCATTGTCTAGGAATTACCAAGAATTGCCCAGGCATTATCCAGGCATTACCCCGGCATTGCCAGGCATTGCCAAGCATTACCAAGCATTGCCCTCACTTTAGTAGGCATTGTTAGGCATCGCCTAGGCACTACCCTAGTATTTCCAGGCATTGCCAAGAATTGCCAAGAATTGCTCAGGCATTGCTAGGCTTGGCCATGAGAAGATGCAAGGAAGATTCCTAGCAACACTCCCGTTGACCAGGTGTCAGTGCCTGATCAGACGGTGACGATAGTCACAAGTCGTGCACGCAACGGCAAGAGTTTGGCTAGGTGACACAAGGCAAAGTGTCTGAATGCTTCAATAGCATTTGCAGAGAGAGAATGACAAATGACAGGTCCATGGCATAAATACCTGCCGCAGCGCACAGCGGGTGTCGCACGTGGCGGACCAAGAGCTGTCCTAAAACCGGCCCAAAACCACTAAATTGGCCATAACTCTACGTACACATGTCAGAATGCTACGCCGTCTGAACCTAGACGTGCAGGATCACAAGACGGACGCTTCGACTGGTCACATGCATGCATCCATCATCAGACGGTGGACACACAATGCAAAAACATGCAAATTGAGCTCATGGCCAGTCCGCCGAAAAACTCTTGCAAGCTGTAGAAAAAAACTGCAGGAAGTCCCGGCAGTGTCCGGGGCTCCGGAACAGTAGTCGGCCAGCTCCAAGCTGGTAGTCCGCCGCCAGTCATTGCACCGGTGTCACTAGGGCCTGCCTTAGGGATCTGCACGAGTATGGATACGGCCAAGTGGTCACAGTAGACTGTACAAGAACGTCACAAATCACAACACTCCCCCATGACCCGATGGTACGCATGTCCATACACGTACAGCACTGGGATGAGTACAATAGTGTGTGCAAAACAGATGGGACAGGGACACATATCCCACAATCAACCACTCTCAGGCATGGGGCAAAGCCCAACAAAACGAATGGCCACCAGGAACTTTCAGCGAGCTAGTGCCTTCATCAAGAAACCAGCACGCTGCATGTCGGTGCCAACCTATATGACGGAGATCACGTGTCGCTCCACCAGATCACGCACAAAGTGATGCTCAACCGCAATGTGCTTTGTGCGAGCATGAAAAACACCGGAGTTCTCCGCAATGGCGAGAGCAATCTGGTTGTCGCAGCGAAGCACAATGGCGGGTACTGACTGACCAAGCTCAAGAAACAGGCGCAGCAGCCATACAACCTCAGCAGCCCCTGCGCCCAAAGCAATGTACTCTGCCTCCGACAAGCTACGTGCAATGCAGCCTTACTTCCCGCTACGCCAAGACAGAGCTGTACCGCCGAGCAGGAACACGTAGCTAGTATGGCTGCGTCCATCTGGGCTCCATGCCCAGTCGCTGTCAGTGTAGCCGTCAAGGACCATCGAACACTGCCGATGAAAGCAGAGTCTGAGGTACGGTGTGGAGACCACGTACCGTACCACTTGCACAGCCGCGTGAAGGGCTCTGGCACGTGGAGCCTGCAAGAACTGAGCGAGGAGGTTGACAGCGAAAGCGATGTCATGACGTGTGGTACTGGCCAGGTATATCAGAGATCCGATGAGACGGAGGTACAAGGTCACGTCGACTGTCTCCCTCAGCTGTGTGGGATCATCCACCTTCAGGACATCCTGCCCATCAGGTGTAAGAGGTGTAGAAGCGGTGGGCACTACACCAAGGAGGTCGCTGAAACGCTCCCCCACGACTTGTGCGTATCGGGCTTGATGCAGCAACAATGTCCGATATCTGCGATCTCGCACGATCTCCATACCAAGAAACACCGATGAAGGGCTGAGGTCTTTCATCCTGTAGGCAGGCCAAGGACAGCCTTGGCCTCCTTCACGGCCTCCAGGGATGGAGACGCGATCAGAAGGTCATCAACATAGAACACGATGGCGGTGAACCGCTGGGGTGTCAGTAGGATGAAGAGAGAAAGATCTGCCTCGCTCGAGTCAAAGTGCCGGTGATGTCACGGTTCCAACACCGCGGAGACTGCTTGAGGCCGTACAAAGACTTGCGCAAGCGCCACACCTTGTCACCGTCCCCAAAGCCTGGCGGGTAAGCCACGTAAATCTCCTCATCCGAAGAGCCATGGAGGAACGCATTGTTCACGTCCATCTGGTGCAGTTCCCAGTCATGCTGAGCCACTATACCGAACAGAGCTCGGTCTGAGGTCATGCGGCCGGCAGGGGCAAAAGTGTCAGTGTAATCGACGCCCTCAATCTGAGAGTACCCCTTGACGACCAAGCGGGCCTTGTAGCGTTCCAGTGAGCCATCCGGCTTCACTTTCTTGCGAAAGACCCACTTGACTTGAATAGCCTTCCTCCCAGGCAGAAGGTCGACAAGCTCATAGACTCTATGCTCTCGGATAGCGCGAAGCTCATCCTCATAGGCAGCGCGCCAAGCGTCAGCATCATGTGATGAGAGGGCTTCCCTCAGGGTGCCCGGGTCGGGCGCCACAGAGGGAGAGCTTTGCGTGGCAAGGGCACACGCCTCGGTACTAATCCTGACGACCACACGATCAGCTGCTGCATCACAAGCGATATGGAACTCGCGAGTGAAGAGATTGTGCCCTACGGGGCACGCTGGATGTACCTCTGTGAGCTAAGTGCGGACACTCAGGCCTAGGACCTTTGTGCCGGGGTCACCACTCGCGATGCTACGAGGGGGGCGCCTGGGTGCGGGGCCCGACGCTCACTGAGCTCCGGAATCCAGTGGTTGAAGACGGCCACCGGGCTCACGGGAGTAACCTGAGCTCCAAGGGCGCACCTCAGGCTCAGGGACAGGCACAACCACAGTTGGTGGGGACTGAGGCAATGCAGGTGTTGTCGTGCTAGGAGATGCGTGTGTGGGGGACACGGGGCTGGGTGTGACAGCAGGAGCAGGCAAGGCTGGACCTCACACAGAGGCAGGAGTGCCAGCAGGAGCACATACGGGAATAGGCGAGACTAGACCAGACACAGAAATAGGAGTGCCAGCAGACGCAGGTATTGGCGCAGAAGTAGGCGTGGGAACAGAAGCAGGGGCACCTTTGGGGCGTTAAACAGGTTATACGGGCAAGGTTTCTGGACCGACGACGATGATTGCTGGGTCATCAAGGGCCGGAGACAGAGAAGTGAAGGGGGCTCGAACGGACACATCAGCCTGGTGAGAGGTGCTCGCTGGCATAGAAGTCTCCCCCATCCGCCGAGAACCCTCACAGGTAGGAACATGTGTGGCGGAGAGTGCCGTGATCGAAGTCAAGTCACGGCAGGTGAGAGACTCGAAAAAGAGCGCGTCGTGTGACTCAATGACGCGATGACGAGTAGGGTCCCAGAAGCGCTAGGCCTTTGACCGTGGGGAAATGCCTACAAAGGCACACAGGTGGTCCCGAGGTGAGACCTTGGACCCCTGCTTGTCCTCGATGTACCACACGGAGGCGAGGGATCCCCAGACGCAAGCGAGACAAAGGTCAGCACGGTGTCCAAACCAGAGCTCATACGGTGTAATGTGGTCCGGAAGCGGACCGTGCGGGAGGCGGTTCCAGACCCAAGTCATGTAGGCAAAACCCTCAAAGACAAAGGACTCAGGGAGACCGCACTCAGACCGCATAGCGCGGATAGCATCCTCCATGGTGCGGTTCCAGTGCTCGGAAACACCGTTCTGCTGAGCGATAGCAAGAGCGGAGACCTAGTGAAAAATCCCGTGCTCAGCAAAGAACCCGTCGGCCGAAGCGCTCGGGAACGAGAGTTAGGGTAGGTGCATCGGTGCATCTTCCCCTGAGCACAAAAAAGACAGTCGGTCTTGGGCGGCTTCTCGAAAGAAGCCGCGTCAAGACCGAGAGCTGGCTGTGTCCGAATGAGCTTCGACACAGTATCAGAGCCCACATGACACGGACGGCGATGAAGCAACCGCTGGTGTTCCGGAGACAGAACACCAGTGACAAAGACCCGACCGGAGGAGGAAGGGGAGCAAAGGGAGGAGGTCAGAGAGATGCAATACAGATCATCTACGACTGACGCACGAAGGACAATACTACGAGTGTCAGTAGCAGTCATAACCGTTGAGTCTGTGGTATGCTCCACAGAGAGACCCATCAATGTGCGGGCACGTACAGAAAGCAGGCTAAGCTCAAGATCAGGCACAAACAACACGTCGGAAAGGTACAAGGGGCCAGACGGTCCGTCAAAACATACAATCCCAACACCATGGACTGGCAAGGAGTGACCAGAACCTGTACAGACGGAACGGAAAAACGTGACAGGACCGAGAACAACAGAATCACTACGATGACACGTCATGTGATGAGTGGCACCAGAATCGATGATCCAAGTGCCACCGGAGTCACAACTGGTGGACGTCACTGTACAACGGGCAATGGAACACTCGGCATCAGAGGGATGCTGAGCCGTCAGTGGGGAGGAACGACGCAGGGCACAAAGATGAGACTCATGAACCCAATCGGTGCAGTCAGGCCCATCATCATCACATGCTCACAATGCTCCCCCACACGCGTCGTCACGACCCACAGGAACGGACGCACAGACAGTCTGTGGACCACCCGACGATGACAACACACTCGCACCTCCCTGAAAGCGGAGCGCCAGAAGGTGTCGGACCTCAGCGATGGTGCGGTCGCGTGGGTCCGGATCACTGCTACTAGTTGGGATCTAGCCTTATCCCTGTTGGCCGCAGAGACGCACGCCACTCGTGCCTTCCATTCTCTCTGTCAGGGGCCTACAAAGCCTGCAGCTGATTACTGGCGACGTGCCTGTGCCGGCACATGCACCGATGCCTGTGCCGGCCTCGCCAAGAAAGGGGCGCAAATCGACGACGGTCTTGCGTGGCATGGCATAGAGGAGTCCGCGCATCGTCCTGGCTCCTGTCAGCACTTGTACTAGATCTGTAGGCTGATACGGGCTGTGGTAGTAGGGCCACACTCCCTCCGAAGTAGCCCAAACCTGAAAGAGGATCTCCTAGCAGTCGAAGCCGTCCTCACTGATGTATAGTGGAGGTGGTGCCTCAAAGTCCTTGGGTTGCCGCTCTGTGGGGAGAGCAACCGCAGGCTGAGGAAGACGAGAAATGGGGAAGACTCCTCGAAGGGGATAGTCACCGGGATAGTCGGGTGACGATCGTATCGGAGGAAACCAAGGAGATGTGGTGCCCGTCTGCAGCTGACGGAGGCGCTTCTGAAGAACTCGAATCTCATGATCCGGAGAGCCGCTTGTGATGCCTGGCATGAATGGATCATCATCCAGGAGGTCAGGAGGTGGTGGGTCAGGTCTATCTCTTGTCACGGGTGCCTGAGCCGACTGCTGTGTATAGACCGCGACGCCGGCAGCTCCCTCGGAAGCCTGCCGTGGGACCGTCGACTGGGTACGCAGAAGCTCAATCAACGTGCGAATGGCATCAGTCTGCTCCCGTTGTAGGGGACGGATCTCATCCTGCTAGCTCCGTAGGTCCTCAATGGCCTGCAAGCGTGGACTCAGGACCCCAGAAGAAGAGGAGGAGGAATAACCTGTCCCCTCCGCATTGTTGTCAGACGAGTTCATGTCGCCTCTCGGTATGAGTCGACAGGTCAGGTTTGTCGGATTTCAAAAGCGTCAGCGTTTCTCTAGGATTTGAGATGTTGGCAACTTTTGACTGTCCGGCCAAAATTTTGGCTAAGTATGGTGCTGACATCAGTAGGTGGTTGCTGACGTCAGCACGACCTGATGATGTCAGTAAGCCAAATTGTTGACATCATCTCGACTCCCTCTTTCCTTTTTTTGTTTTTTTTTTGTTTTTCTCTCTGCGCACACATGTCAGAATGCTACCCCGTCTGAACCTAGACGTGCAGGATCACAAGAGGGACGCTACGACTGGTCACATGCATGCATCCATCATTAGACGGTGGACACGCAATGCAAAAACATGCAAATCGGGCTCATGGCCAGTCGCCAAAAAACTCTTGCAAGCTGTAGAAAAAAACAGCAGGAAGTCCTGGCAGTGTGCGGGGCTCTGGAACGGTAGTCGGCCAGCTCCAAGCTGGTAGTCCGCCGCCAGTCGTCGCACCGGTGTCACCAGGGCCTGCCTTAGGGATCTGCACAAGTATGGACACGACCAAGTGGTCACATTAGACTGTACAAGAACGTCACAAATCACAACAGACCACACATTGCTGAGGCATTTCTGTTGCATTTCTTGGCATTGCCAAGTATTGCAAGGCATTGCCCAAGCGTTGCAAGGCAGTACCAGGATTTGCCAAGGCATTGCCGATCATTGCCAAGGCATTGCCTTCGCTTTCCCAGACATTGCCAAGCATTGTCGAGGCATTGTGAGGCATTGCCAAGCATTGCCCAAGCATCTCCAAGCATTACCCTCGCATTTCCAAGCATTGCTAGGCATTGTCCAGGCATTACCAAGAAGGGTTCAAGTAACATAAACCGAGTTTTCGGAACTATATAGCTGATATACCATTGTCGCGCACAAGATATTGCATATGGCAATGGCGCACAAAAAATGCAAATGACAACGGTGCACAAAAAACAACGCATATGAAAATACCGTACATGAAATAACGCATATGCCAACGTCACATAGAAAATACCCGAGGAACCCAGAAACACTGAAAAAAAAATGTCATGTTCATGCCACACACCATGTAGCATTGATGCGTGACAAGATTTTCGTCATGGGTTCAGTCACGATATACCCAGTTTTTGTAAGTATATAACTGATATGCCAATGTCGCACACAAAATAATGCATATGACAATGCCGCACAAAAGATAACGCATATGACAATGTTGCACAGAAAAAAACGCATGACAATGCCGTACATAAAATAGGACGGAGTTGTTATATGCCCGTCGTCGCGGTCGATAGATCCGCGGTGCCCAATGTCGAAAACAACCCGCACGCGGTGTCCAGAGTCGAAAACGGAAAAGACGCGCTGCCCATAGTCGGAAAAAAATGATAGCGGTGCCCATGTTTCTCGACGCGCGAGCGAAGACGGGCACGGCTGATATATATTTCATGTATATCTCACTTTTGACATGTTTTTTGACATCGAGCTTTGCCGGTCGTCGCGAGCTCGCAGGAGGAGTTTCGCGCCGAAACCTCCCTACAAGCTCGCGATGACCCTGCCCATCCCCCCACACCTACAACAAACTAGGGGATTTGTCGTAGGTTTGGGGGGGTTTGCAGGATGCGACGCACGCTGGGCATCTGCCGGGCCCCGCTACCGCGGGGCTCGGCAGATGCCTGGGCAAAGAAAAAAATAACACCCAAACCCCCGAGTGTAACTAGGGGTTTGTCTGTTATTGGGGGGGTTCGCGAGTTGCGGCGCACGTGTGAGAGAAGAAAGGGAATCTGCCGGGCCCTGCTACCGCGGGGCCCGGCAGATGCCCGGGCAAGTAAAAAAATAAAACCCAAACCCCCTAGTGTAACTAGGGGGTTTGTCNGGGGGGGGGGGGGGGGTTGCGAGTTGCGGCGCACCCTTTTGGAGTGCGCACCTCAAAAGTCGCGACAGTCACCCTGTCGCGACTTTTCGAGTTCGCACTTGCGACCTCCAAAATTTGCGGCAGGGTGACTTCTGACATCGGCAATGCCAGTGTCATTTTTTGCCCACTTCGCCCTCGAAGTCGGCGAAGTTCGACTTCGAGGGCGTGGGTACAGTTATATTTTTTTTTCGTTTTTTGCTCACACGACGAAAAACATGGGCACCGCTGTTTTGTTGTTTTCGACTATGGGCATCGCATGCTTGTCGATTTTGACTTTGGGCACCGCGTGCGGGTCGAAATCGACTATGGGCCGCACGTCTAAATCGATCGAAACGACGGGCAGCGGATTATTTATGCCCCATAAAATAACGCATATGCTAATGTTACACAGAAAATACCTTAGGAACCCAGAATCGCTAAAAAAAAGTCATGTTCCCGCCACATACCATGTAGCATTGATGCATGACATGATTTTTGCCATTCACTACGTCTCAGACGGATGCACCATTGCACTTTTTTCCATGTCAGGTCCAAAACACATGCTGTGATCCAGCATGAAGAAAGGGGTGGTCGGCTAGTTGATTTTGTTGCGGAGGCTGGGCGGATGGTTGCTTTTGTAACGCATGGTGGGCGGATGGTTGCTTTTCTTCCGAACCACAGGCGGATCGTTACTTTTCTTCCATACGACGGGCAGATGAGAGTCACACTTTGCATTCTATGGGTATCTGAGCTATTTCACCCTTTCCGTCATTCACTACGTCTCAGACGGATGCACCATTGCATCTTTTCTATGGTATGTGCCAAACACATGTTGTGATCCAACATGAAGAAAGGGGTGGGCGACTGGTTGATTTTGTTGCGGAGACTGGGCGGATGGTTGCTTTTGTAACGCATGGTAGACAGACGGTTGCCTTTCTTTCAGACAATGGGCAGATCAATGCTTTTCTTCCGAACGACGGGCGGATGAGTTACACTTTGTGTTATATGGGTATCTGAGCTATTTCACCCTACCAAGAATTGCAAGGCATTGCCACACACTGCCAAGCATTCCCGCGCACTGCCAGGCATCGATGTGACATTGCCGTGCATGACTAAGGCATCACCAGGAATTGCCAAGCATTGCCAATTTGTACCAGGCACTGCCCACGCGTTGCTAGGTATTGCTAGGCATTGCCCAAGCATTGCCGGGCATTGCCCTGGGATTACCGAGCATTGCTCAGGCATTGCTAGGCATTGCCAGGCATTGGTAGGCATTGCCCGGCATCGCCCAGGCACTGCTAGGCATCGCCCAGGCACTATGAGTCATTGACAAGGCACTGCCTTGGCATCACCGTGCTTTGCCAAGCATTGCCATGAATTGCCAAGCATTGCCCAGGCATTGCCATGCAATCACGCTCAGGTATTACCATGACATTACTCTAGCCCCATCATGTTTTCCTACAATGCATGAATGCCCAGCGCAGACTTTCGTCTGTTCCTTCTGATCGCAGCCTACATGGTTCTTACTGAGCAATTCAGTGCCAAAGCCATGTTTAGGCGAACAAATGCTTTCCCTTTGGGAAACAAACAAATGAATGACATCAATGCTGTACACAACAGGTCATAGAAACCAGGGGTCCTACTCGAGGACGAGTAACAGAGGGAGCAGACAGTAGTAAATCTACATGATGATTTCTGGCTTGAGGATGTTGGTCTTGATCTCCTTGTGTGGCAGCACGACGCCGCCGTTGAGGTACATCTCGTCCTGCACCAGCACGTCCTCGCCGAGCACGCACATGTTCTCCAGCCGCGCCCATTGCCCCACCTTGCAGTGCCACCTGCAGCCATGCGATCACATTTGCAAGATGTTAGTCAGCAGTATGTACAGTCCGACTGCATGTGGCAGTGCCACATGCAGGCGTCGAACAAGTGTCATAGCATGGTGTGCAAGGAAGGGTCCATGTCGGGGATCAGGATGGCGAGGGACCAGTGTGGTGCCAAGAGACATCTCCCACACACAGCATCATGGGCATACCCACACCGCTGACGTCATGGAACGAGGAGAGCAGAAGACCAAGCAGAGTTGTCTTCATTGGACGCCCCTGCCTGCTTTCTGTAGTCACACAAATCC
>SZWC01002925.1:123626-137343 GCA_023375785.1 Penium margaritaceum
CCCCCCCCCCCCCCCCCCCCACACCCACTCGCCCACTCGCTCGCTCAGCGAGCGAGCGAGCGAGCGTGCACGGGAGGGAGGGCCGGACAAGCCGGACACCCCCCCCTCCTTATCTTCTCCGTTTGCCCACCTTAGGGGCAATAGAGAAAAAGGGGGGGGGCGAGTGCCAAAAAATACATAAAGGGGTATGCCTGAAAGCGAGTGGAAAAGGAAAAAAAAAGGAAAAAAAAGAAAAAAAAAGAGGGGGCTTAAGGCAAGCAGAGGGGGGAACTAGAAAAGAAAAAAAGGGTGAAGGGTGAGGGCAAAAGAAAAGAAAAAGAAACACAAAATAGGGCTTGTGGGCTAGAGAATAATGACAAAAAAGGGGAAATCGTCCAACTACTACCACCGCAGCAGTAGCAGCCTTCATAGCAGCAATAACAGTATCTGGCGGAGTTGCAACGACTTCATAGTGCGGCGGCTGCGCCAACGCTTGCAGTTTCGCCTTCTTCATCGACAACGGATTGTGCGTCGGCGGCGATCTTCACTTCGAGACGCGTCCTGTACCGGCGTCTTCCTGGGGTCCGTGGATTGGTGCACGCATTTCACTCCATAGGATCGACGGCAGATTCGATTCTTTCCATCTCCGAAGGCTGGGTCGTCTACCGCCTGGAGAAGCAGCCACACCTGCAGCCGCCAGCCTTTCTCGTCTTGGAGTAGTCTTCGCTCTATTAGTGGCAGCAGCATTAGTGGCCGTAGTTAGTCAGACTCTAGTCTCCGGGCATGCTGTGGTAGTGCAGCTCGTCCTGTCTGGTCACGTAACTGACCCGGACGCTGTGACCTCCAGGATTGACAGTACCTATTGGCCTCATTCTCTCCCATGGCTTGGTGTTGACCGCCAGGAGTAGGTGCCCTCGGTATCTATCCATCGTTCATCGCACGAGATGAGTGCGCGGACATCTGAGCAGGTGCCCTACACGTTCGCCTATTACTACTGTGGTGATGGACATCATGGTTGGCATTGCTGTTGGACGTGCCCTCTCGGCTGGCATCCACCTTAGCTACAGCCTCGTCCGAGCCTGCGTCCTCCACAGCATACGGATCTGCCGACGTTGGTAGATCCCCTAGCTAGACCTTTGGCAAGCATGTTCGTCGAGATCCACGGCTTGCGGCAGACGGTGATGCGGCTTTGTGATCCCGTCGTCACTGAGCGTACTTCTGCTACTCGTTTGTCGATGGACTGTTTGAACACATCTCCTCCATCCTCTCCTCCTTCCTCATCCGATGGTGTACCTTTAGCTCCACTTGCCAGCGAGTCCCATGCTGCCGCCATCCTTTCGATCCTCCACTTTGCTGCGACCGCGACTCCACCTCACGATGACATGTCTTCATGCAGTCGTTCCAGTCGAGTGATCCTCCGTCGTCGGCGTCAGCGCTCCGCAGGCCGTTCTCGCGCCGGTTTTCATATATCCTCCACCTCCTCAGCCTCCGTTGCTGTACCAATCAAGGGGGAGTGTGGTCAACGTGCAATTCCTCATGTGACCGTAGCAACAGGACCCGCACTCACGTCGGACCGTGGTGCCCGAGCGTCAGCTCAGGCAGACTTAGATGATACGTTGAAAGCACATGGCGTGGAGTTCGATCTTGACATGGTGCTCATGGTGGAGACTTCCGTGTCATCGAGATCGACTTCCACGTCCGGGCTGGATCCAGATTTCCCGTAGTAGCAGGTTACATCAGGAGGAGCGTAGACACGGCATGCTTGGGCGGTGCCACTTGCAGCTCTCACCGGTGGAGGTCCAACGGCGGCACAGGAGTCCCGTATGGATCGGGATGCATCTACCGGAGTTTTGGGAGAGTGTCTGCAGCAGGCTCACACCAGTCCGGCGGAGGTTGCATGGCTTGAGACATGTATTTTGTCGAGTTTGACATCTACCCTTGGGCAGGAGCCGGACGTTCTACCGCAGCAGGTTCCATCAGGAGGAGTGCAGGTGCCACGTGCTTGGGCGGTACCACTCGCGACTCCGAACGGTGGCGGCCTGGCAGTGGCACAGGAGTATTGTGCGGATCGAGATGCCCCACATGGATCTCTAGGGGCATTGGCACACGAGATTCACATCAGTACAACAACAGCCACAGTGCATGAGAAGAGTCGGCTGGTTGGTCTTTGGAGGTTGAGGCATTCTTGAGAACAGCAGTTGTGAGAGACGTCGCTGGGACATATGCTGTAGGAGACACAGCAGGCTCCACCGTCTCATCCCTAGTACATGAGGACCTGCTTCAGTGTGAGGAGTCGTCCATCTTCCTACAGTCTCCGGATTCCCATACCCACGACGGAGCAGCGACATACATGACGGAGTCAGATGATGGTCCTTACTCTATCATGGAGCAGGTGATAGCGACCAGCCTTCCTGGCGAGACACTACGTGAGCGCCGGTTACGCTTGTTGGTCGCCTTGACGGGCGTTTTGAGCCGGAGCCCTACACACCTGTGTCCACTACGGTGGTAGTTGAGGATAGTGGAGCAGATCCTTACACGCAGATGGAGTCACCTCGTCGGCAGGAGCTGAAATCTGCCCCTTTGTGTTCACCTGCTGGTGACCTTGCTGATCACATAACGAGTTTGGTTGACCCCCAGGAGGATGCAATAGCATCAGGCCCATCAGCTTCAGCAGCAGAGTTGCAGATGGATCTGTACTCACGAGTTGTGCAGTCTGCATGTGCAGCATCCAGTGAGGCAGAGTTTGTCCTCCGCGAGGCAGACATGGGCCACCTCCACATGTCTGAGGCAGATTTTGCTGACCTATAGGAGCGTGTAGTCATTCTACAACGGGAGGTGATGGCTGCACATGAGCAAATTTTAGAGGAGGGGAGCATCACTGCTATCGGTACGATCCTTCCGCCAGAAGCATCTAGCACATCCATACTCGGGGAGGATCTTGTACCAACTTCGAGTATGACGTCCGTTGGAGACACTTTCACAGGAGAGGTTAGCGTGCCTTTGGCTTCCACCATCCTGGCTCCTGTCGACCCCATTATCGCTCCTTCTTCTTCTACTGCCCTCACGCACCTTCATCCACTTGACTCACCTGCCCCATCGTCATCTTCATCCACGAGTGGTGATCCGGTTCGTCACTCCAGCTCTCCTCTTCTCGTAGTACACCCTTGTGCCTCAGGATGTGCTATCCCATATTGGAAGCCAGCTCCGCCACTTCATGCACGCACGCGTGCTGCTTGCCCATTCCCTTTCCTCCGGCATACACAGATGCATTGCGGCAAAATGGAGATCGGAAAGACTGTGAGTTGGAACCCTTGGCAGTCACGCGAGAACTGGTATACCCCAGGTAATGCACCTGCGACGTAAGGAGTCGTAGCCGAAGACACCATTTCATCTTTGAGGGAATGAGTCGACTCGCAGGTGACAGGGGGAGCTATCTCTGCATGATTGATACACCACATGACTCATCGCCCAGGATCTGTTTAGTTACGACATCAGCATCTCCATCGAGGACATCGCTACCGGGTTCATCTGCCCAACGGGAGTGATGTGTGGACCTCGACCTGATGCGACGTCATGGGAGATGCATGGCGAGGTCCATGCTCTGTTGTGAGCATCTACAACATCCCGCATGTGGCTCATGCTACGTGCTTGCACAACTACATGTACATGGTAGCACCCTGTTGGTCGAGACCCGGACACTTGGTGCGTTGTACCAGTGTCACGAGGAGACCATGTGATCGTGTGTCTTCGTGTGTGGCTATACTGTGTGTGGCATGTGCATGCGAGCTGTTGGTCGAGACCCGGACACGTGGTGCGTTACACACATGTTACGAAGAGTTCCTCCCATGATCAAGTGTTTGGATGATGATGCTATTGTGTTGGATTGCTCGTAGCGGTCGAGACCCGGGCCTTGGTACCGCCGGTGTCACGAGAAGACCATCTTGTACTCTAACATGTGTATGATATGCATTACACTGGTTTGTGTGCGTGCGCATCACTCCTCTCATGGTCAAGACCTAGACACTTCGTGGGCTGTGCCAGTGTCCAGGAGGACCCTAGATGCATAGCAGATGTGTGTGTGTATGTGTGTGTGTGTGTGTGTGTGTGTGTGTGTGTGTGTGTTCACTCATGCATATTATGGCGTGCCATACATTGTTGTTCGATGCCTTCGTTCATTCGTTCTGGCGTGGATGGCTATGTCAGCCAGGGGGAGTGTTGGTTTGTGTGGCTTCCACCCGTCATGACCGACACCGCAATTTTACCGATATACCCACATTCAAGGTCTATGGTAGAGGAGGTCGTGACGACACGACGGGCCTCCGGACTGCACCGAGACTTCTCCAACACCTACGACAGTGCCGGCGAGACGCGGTCGATGCGTTCTGGTAGCCCTATGGGCTTGTCGGGAGCTAGGAGAGTTTTCTCGGTGGGTTGAGACCCGCACACCCGGTGGACTATACCGGTGCAACGAGGAGACCTGATGGCTGTACTAGCGCTTCCGATGTTCGGAAAGCCGTGTGTGATGTCAAGACGTTGATACTGAGATTTTCTGGCACTGATCCTGTTTTCTCGGTGGTCAAAACCCGGACACTCGGAGAGCTGTTCCGGTGCCTCAAGGAGACCACCGTTGGTGTACACTGTGTGTTCTCCCCGCTGACTCGTTTGGGCTCAGCGGGGGTGACGAGGCCCGGTGCGGCTAGCTGTCCGCGCCCTTACTTAAACCCGCTAGGGGCTCATTTGTACTCTCTCCTTATTCTTTGTATTCAGCGTTCCAGACTTAGCCAAATTCTTGCCGTCTTGCATCGCACTCACACACAGAACTCATGTTCGTTTTTGTATGGGCATGCATGCCCTAACTTATTTCAAAGTATTGATGTGCTTTGTGCGTGCATGGAACACACCTGAGTTTTTGGCGATGGCCTCCACGCTCATGTTGTCACACCGGAGAATCACGGGGGGAATGGACTGACCCAGTCCACGCAACAGACGGACAAGCCAGACAAACTCTGCTGCACCGGTACCTAGAGCAACATACTCTACCTCAGTAGTATTGCATGCGATGCAGCCCTGCTTCCCACTGCGCCAGGATACTACAGTGCCTACAATGAGAAAGATGCAGCCGGTGCAGCTCTTACCATGTGGACTCCATGCCCAGTCACTGTTTGTGTACCCATCGAGTACAACGGACACCTACTTGCGAAAGCATAGGCCAAAGCGTGCGGTGGACGGGATGTAGCGCACACACCGGACTGCGGCCTCCAATGTTTGCTGGCGTGGAGCCAGCGAGAACTGGGCAAGCAGGTTGGCAGTGAAGGCAATGGTGGGTTGTGTAGTGGTGGCCAAGTACATGAGCAAGCCGATGACTCGTAGGTACAGGGTCACATTGACTGGCTCCTCCAGGTCAGCAGCGTCATCTACCTTCAGGGCGGCCTACCCCTCAGGGGTTATGGGCGTGGAGGCCGTGCAGACGGGAGCGAGGAGGTCGGCAAAGCACTCCCCCACAGTCTCTGCGTAGCGCCCCTGATGGGCACGGAGTGTGCGGCCGACACAGTTGCGTACGATCTCCATCCCCAAGAAGACAGAGGCCTCACCAAGATCTTTCATCTTGTAGGCCGAGGGGAGAATGGTCTTGGCAGCGTTCACTGCTCCCAAGTCAGGTGAGGCGATCAGACGATCGTCCACGGAGATGAGGATGGCAGCGAAAGGTGTTGGGGACTGTGAGAGGAACAAGGATGGGTCAACATCACTCTGAACGTACCCAACGCGTCTCAGCGTGCTGGTGATCTCCTGATTCCAGCAGCAAGGTGACTAATTCAAGCCGTACAAGGCCTTCTGTAACCGGTACACGCGACCAGTATCATCCTCAAAGCCGGGTGGCTGGACCATGTAGATCTCCTCCGCAAGCTCCCCGTTCAGGAACGCTTTGTTGAAATCCATATGATGGAGTTCCCAGTCGTGCTGTGCCACCTGGTTCAGCAGCGTGAGCGTGGTCATCATCCGGCCAACAGGGGCAAAGGTCAAGGTGTAGTCCACGCCAGGGAATTGAGAGAAGCCTTTTGCTGTCAGGCGCGCTTTGTAGCGCTCCACAGTGCCGTCTGGCTTGAGCTTCTTCCGTAGAACCCACTTGGCCTTGATGGCCTTGCGGTACTTTGGCAAGTCAACAAACTCAAAGACGCCGTGCTCTCGGATGGCATCGAGCTCAGCCTGGCAGGCAATGCGCCAATGCTCAACGTCGGGGACCGACAAGGCCTCAGGCAGACTGGTGGGATCAGGAGACAGCACTGGTGCACTACGTGTAGCCAGAGCATACGTCGCAAATGAAGGTTCGACCGTCACCATGGACTCAGTGGCGTGACGAGCAAGACCGGCTCATGAGCAAGTATTGCCATACCAGTGGCACAGCCAGGGTGAACCTCAGCGAGGCCGCGAGCACTCAGGCCGAGGGCCTTTCCGCCTGGATCACGGCTAACGACATTGCGCGTGGGGCGACGGCGGAGACGTCCGCCGGGTGCCCGTGTGTAGGGGTCCGACGGGGTAGAGGCAGTGGGCTCTACCAACTCACATGCTGGTGTGGACTGCACGGCAGGTGTGCCACTCGAGGCTACGGTGGCCTCAACAGCCAGGGACGGGCCCACGGCAGACGCAGGAACATCTGCGGCCGGACGTAGGGATGGCTCAAAGCCAGACGCGGACACAGGGTTAGGCTGAGTCTTAGACACGGAAGCAGGCATAGGATCAAGCAGAGCCTCAGACGCGGAGGCACACTCGGACGCAGACTCAGGTATGGGCGAGGGCGGAGAGTCATGGGCAGAGGAGCGAGCCGTAGATGGGGCAGGGCTGGGAGTGCCGGTGGGCACAACCTCTGGGAACAGCCCCTGGGGTGTCTGCGACGGAGTGACCGTACTCGCCGGGGGTACTGTGCCAACCACTTTACCAGCCTCCCCCACACTACGGAGTCCGGCACACCCAGGGGCATGAGCGGCATGTAGAGCGTGGATGCGGACAAGGTTGCGGAATGTGAGATGCTTGAAGAAGAGAGCGTCACGGGACTCCATGATGCGGCGTCGCATAGGGTCCTAGAACTGTCAGGCCTTCGAGCGCAGGGCGACATCAACAAAGGCGCAGATGCGGCCCTGCATAGAGAGCTTGCTCACTTTCTGCTTCGGTGTGAACCAAACGCAGGCAAGGGAGCCCCAGACATGGGCCAGGCGCAGAGCCGCGCGACGTCCGTACCACAGCTCGTAGGGCATGCGGTGACCTGGGAGGGGGCCATGGGGAATGCGGTTCCACACCCAGGTCATGTATGCCATGCCCTCAAAGGCAAAGGCCTCAGGCATGGTGCTGTCAGCGTACATGGCACGGACCGCATCCTCCATGGTGCGGTTCCTGCGCTCTGAGAAACCGTTCTGCTAGGGGGTGGCGAGAGCGGAGAGGTGGTGGAATACACCAAGGTCGGTGAAGGAGCAGGCCATGTCACCGAGGCACTCGCTCCCGCGATCTGAGCAAAAGGTCTGAAGGCGGTGGGGAGACTGGCGCTCGGCCATGACCAGCCAAATGCGGACTACAATGGTAGCATCGCTCTTTTGACTCAGAATGTAAACCCAACGCATGCGCGTGAAGTCATCAGTTAACGTCAGGATGTAGCGACCGCGGTCCTCTTGAAACTCGACAGGGAACGGACCCATGAGTTCGGAGTGGACAAGCTCCAAGGGTCGACGAGCACTAGAGATTGACGTAGGATAGGTGGACCAGTGCATTTTGCCTTCAGCATAGGCCAAGCAGTCGGTCGTGGGCGGTGCCTCGAAGGACGCCGCATCAAGACCGAGAGCAGGCTGAGTACGGATCAGCCTGTCGAAAGCCCCCAAGTGCACATGACAGAGGTGTCGATGCAGGAGACGATGGTGCTCGGGGAATAGAGCACCAGTGACAAAGACACGAGCAGTGGGAGATGAAGGCAAGGGGGTGACACTCAGAGAGGACCCAGAGATGTGATATAGATCATCGACGACCGTCCCACTGAGGATGGTCTCCTCGATGTCGCGCACAAAGATGCGAGCATCAGCAGCTGTGTGCGTGACACCCAGGCCCATCTTGGTTCAAGCACGGGCAGACAATAGGCTGAGTTCTAGATCATGGACAAAGAGAACATCGGAGATGTATACAAGACCAGCGAGCCCGGTGAACTGCACAACCGCAATACCCTGGACAGGGACCTCATGGCCAGGTGCAGTGTGAACACAGCGAACAGTTCCAACAGGATGCAAGACAACGAAGGCGTCACGACGACACGTCATGTAATGGGGGGCACCAGAGTCAACGACCCAGGTGGCATCAGTGACACGCGTACAAGGGGCAACGTGGCACTCGGCGACGGAACAAGGCGCAGCAGCGGGGGACACGACAAGGCGACCAGCGGAGCGTACATGAGCTGCATGCAGCCAAGACACATCATCAAGTCCGTCATGCGCACATGGCTGGGCATGGGGACCACCACAGACATCATCACACAATGACACAGACAGTCCACAGGCAGTAGGACCCCTCGACTCAGTCAACTCACTCGCACCTCCCTGAGATGAGCGCAGGGCGAGAAGGTGGTGCAACTCGGCGATCGTCCTGTCGCGTTCAGCGAGTGTTTGGTCGCGAGGATCTGCAAAGGAACCTGCTCTAACGGCGGACTCCTCTGGGACGGTTGCGGTAGTGGCGGCCGAGCGCGCGATTGCACCGGACGTCTGGCGCATGCGCGCCTCATGCGCCTACTACAGTCCACGGGTGACCTTGGCCCAGTCCAACAGGCGGCTAGTCAGGCGAGTGCAGTCAGGATAACGATGGTCACCCCCGCAGTTGAAGCACACGAGCCGGCGGCCTATCGTTTTGCTGGAGCCACTGTTGCCACCGCTGTTGCTGCTGCCACCGCCGCTGCTACCACTCCCGTTGCTGCTGCTGTGGTTGACATTGCTGGTGTTGGTGCCGTCGCTGGTCCCGTCACTGGAACCACCACCTGACGACTTGCGGCCCTTCTTCGCCTGAGCTGGAGCCGCTATTGCTGTAGATGGCGGGGAGGGAGATGCGGCGGCAACTACGGCTGAAGCGGTGCTGCGGCGAGTGCGGTTCGCAGCGTCCATGCCGACGACCTGCAGGAAGTGGAGGGTGGCCCAGCGCAGCAGGGTCTTGTCGCTTGCCATGTTGCGAAGGAGAGTCTGGTCGAAGTTGCTGAAGACGCGCGCGTAGTCGGGGTGGATGCCGTAGAGAATGATCTGGAGGGTGAAGTACTACGCAGGGGCATCGTCTCCCAGCTCCTCGTACAACAGAATCACCCGGTGCCAGTAGTCAGTTGCAGACTCCTGAGCAGTCTGGCAGAGGGAGTTGAAGTCCGCGAGGCGCTGTGACGTCAGAGCCAAGGTGGCGCCCTCAAACAGAGTGATGGCCAGTGCCCACGCAGTGGAGGGGTCAGCTCCCGAGCCGGTCAGCGAATTGCCAAAGAACCGTCTGAAGTCCTTGGTGAAGTCCGGGGCGGCCTTCATGAGGCCGGAAGCGGCGCGGACCGCTGTCTGTGTCTGGGCGGGATCAGACGCCTGATATGGAGTGAGGTAGTAGGAGAGGACTCCCTCGCTCATGGCCCACATGCGGAAGCGTGGTTCCCAGGACTTGAAGTCATTCCCAGTCCGGAAGACGGGAGGGTTTGACTCAAACCACTTGGGTGGCTTGACCGTCGGCAGAGCGGCGGCTGAAGCCACGGCGGGGCAGGGCATAGAGGAGGTAGCCCCCTTACCTAGGCGAGCCCGCAGAGCCAGCTCCTCAAAGCTCAAAGGGCGGTGAGATGTGCTCGGGCGAGCGTCGGCACTAGAGCTCGTGCCCTGGAGGGCGCCATTGGCCTCACGCGCCCGGCGGCGTGCCTCCAGGCGGATGAGGCGTACTCGCAATATCTCTTCCTTGCCCTCCTCGCAATAGTCGGAGAGGTTCTTCGCGACTTTATCAGCATCCGCGAGAAATGCTGCTGATGCTCCTGGGACTGCTACTGCTGAGGCAGTAGGCCCCTGATCAGATCCTGCAACTCAGCGACCTGCTTCGTCAAAGCATTGCGGCTCTCGGCCTGTTGGTCAGCCAGCGCGCTCACCTGACGCGCCAATGTCGTCGGGCTCAATGGGCACTGCTGTTGTTGTTGTTGCCGCTGCTGCTGCTGCTGCTGCTACTGTTGCTGCTGTTGTTGCTACGATAGCTGCTACTGTTGAGGATGATGTTGTTGGTGCTGCTGTAGCTGTTGTGGTGACAATGGGGGGGCCTGGCGTTGGCCGCTAATGCAACTCACATCGGTAGCTGCGTTGGTGACGGCGCTGGCAGGGGTTTGCTTCAGCATGACGACCGGTTGCTTCCCCCACTTTCTTTTGCCATGGAATGCTCCTGCAAAACACTACCGTGAAACGCCGCCGCGAAACACTGTCGCAGAACACCACCGTAGTGCGATGTCGCGGAACACAGCTGCGGAATGAATCCATCGCGGAACACTTTCGCGGAGCACCACCACGGAATACCGCCGCGGAACGTCGCCGCAGAACACCGTCGCGGAACGGCTACCGCGGCTGCTCCACGGTGGTTGCGGAACGTTCTGGCCGCAGATCAGCCGCAAAAGTGCTTCGGACGTGCGACCGTGGAATTCAGTGGATCACCACCGGTGTGTTCCGGAAGCGCCGCGGAGCTGCCGCGGTGGAATGTCGCGGATCCGCGTAATCGCCACGGATCTGCCGCGACACTGTCAACGCAAGGAGGTGCACTCCGGAACGCCGTGTGCCACCGTGGCACCTGTCGGTGTGTTCCGTTGCGGCCGCGCAGTTGTCGCGTCTGCTGCGGAGACCTCGCCGCCGCGGAACACCGCATATGTTACGCGGAGCGACTTCCGCTGTCGGATGGCCGCGGAACGGCCACGGAATGGCCGCAAAACGTCCGCGGAATGTCCGCAGAACGTGCGCGGAGATCTTACGAAAACGGTGGAAATGGTGGTGGGTCCTCCCAAGACCTCCCGCCAAGGCAATGGGTACTGCTGCTGTTGCAACTCCAAGCAACGGCTGCAGGTGCTCACTATTACTGCGGTTGCTGCGCCTCCATGCGAGCACTGGCCCGCAGCTCTAATACCATGAGAGACAGCTTCCTAGCACTGCTGTTGCTGGTGTGGCAGTACAAGCTGGCCAGCTAACTCATTAGCACACACAAGTGGAGGTGAGAACAGCAAGGGGTTGGGTAGGGACAAAAGTACAAGTGTCAGAAGCTGCAAATATTGAATTGTGTAGAGAGAGATAACAAATAAGGCCTAGACAACCTAAAAAGTGTCTCTGACCTAGTGGGCGGACACATACGCGGTGCGCAATGGCACTCTTTTCTAGCAAGACAAAACAGTGGCAAAAACACAGTTTTGGCCATAACTCCCTATAGACATGTAAGAACGACAAGCCGTTTGAACCAGAACGGCCGCATCGACAAGATCTACATCCTGATAGGCTGCACGCCTATGTGTTTTCCCAGAGCACAAATATAAAGATTGCAAGAGTCTTCTAGGCGTCTGTCTCCGCCGGCCGCCGGTCTTCTGCCACCGTCGCCAGTCTTAGAGATCTGCACGTGAATGGACACGAGTGTCACTCTGCACTTGGCCACGGTCTAGAGTAAGCGGCGCCGACAGGCAAACTGCCGACCGCCCTTGGTTTTTCAACCAAGGTAGAGATCACCCACGGAGTGGTGTTTCCACACTGAAAGGTTCACTTAGCTTGTCCCAACTGTGGCCGGAGAGTGTTCCAAACTCTCACCCAACTGGCAATGCTACACACCAAAGTGTGCACTTGCACTTGTTCTTTACCCTCTTTCTTGGTGGCCAACAAGGGATTAGTTTTCTCCCAAGTCTCAAGAGTAAGAGATGATACATGATCACATGCAAATGACAGACCTTATATAGTCTCTGGACAGTGCTCCCAGTGGCTCCTTGGAGGGGCCTCTCTCCAAGGCCACCCTAGACAGTGTCATCAGCTTTGATGACATATCACCCTCTGTGACCGCCAAGTGGCGCTTGATCCACCTTGGACCTTAGAGGCTTCTAGGAAGCTTCCTTGGCCCTTTTTAGTCACAAAGAAAATTTTGGTCCTGGCGGGATTCGACCCTGGACCTCTCGCTTACAAAGCGGTGCTTTTGTTGAAAATTCGCCCCTCTGCATGCCCAAGTGCGGCGCCAGGAGGCGCCGACGAGCCGCCAGAGAGAGGAAAATCCTTGTCGACGGATCTGGCGACTCGAGGATTGCTCAGATCCTAAAATGGAGGATTGCCCCTGAAAGTTGACAAGTTGTTGAATCCGGTGGAAGTTGTTTCACCGGAATCGGACAAGTAACGAGGGAGATATGGGCTTCCAAAGTTGGGGTGTGCGCGGCGGTTCTGGGAGCCGGCCGCGGTTCGACTTCCGGTGAATAATTGACCGGAGCGAGTAACAGAATGCCGTCTGGGGATGTTGTTCCGGAAGGACTGCCGAGGCGTCCGGTGGATCCGGATTTCAGGAGTGCAGTTTGTTACTGAGGGACTTAGCCAAAATCCTGGCTCGGAGTCCGAAACTCAATAGAACAGTTTGTTACTCTGGGTCAAAATTCCGACTGGAAGTCCGCGAACAGGTTTCGACCCACATCAATCCCCATCACCAAACTCGATGATTAACTCATCGAAACAGAGCCCAAAGGCACGAGGGGCGCCGCCACTACGCATAGGGACATCTGCGCCTCCGGAATGGCATTTTTTTATGTGTCCTTGATGTGTGAAGGCGCCTCGGCGGGCGACGTGGTGCGCGCCGCCGAGTGAGCGGCTGGTTTGGGGTACTGCGCTTGGACTGACGTAGCGGGAGCTACGGTTATTTGAATTGCGCACAGTTTGGTGCGTTGGAGAGCTCATGACTAGCCCTACAAATGTTCAAATCATGTCCATGTTCAAAAACTAATGCAAAATCGCGTTATTCCCTTCGCAAAAGTGACTGTCTCGCAAATGCCTTCGACTCCCAGAAACATAACGTGAGGCGACCAGAAAGCTCACGCTTAGACTCAGAACCACCCGCAAAACATAGCCGTGAACACACAGTAGACCCGTCGGGCCACGTTGGAACTGCCTCCACCCGGGGGCCGTTTTTTGACAGCCTTCACCCACTAGGCTGTAGGAAGTTGTCCTAAGGAGCATGCACCAGGTAGACTACCAAGAGTACACCAAAGGGACTTACTCCACAAGGATGAGCAGTGCATGCCTTATTTCTCTCAGCCTCACTTCCATGTCGCTAGGGGACTTGCGCTACAAGCGCAATGCATACCCAGTCTAAATCTTCCGCTGATTGGACCAGGGGCATACACAGAACATAACAATGAGTCGAGGGGTCACCGTAAGCTGTGTACGACACACACAACAACACACTGTGCATCTCTGACGTGCATAGCATAGCAACGCCTCCAACTTGAGCCTCTTGTCAAGGACTGCCAGAGTTGGACTATCCGAGAAATCAAGTGATTGTCTGCCATGTCCGTCGACGATGGCTAAGTTCACAACATGCAAAATTGCTCTGGAAACTGTTGATGTCGAAACAGCATGACCCATGGATGTGTTGGAAATGATACCTCATTACTAGTTGCGCGTGAAACGCATTGCAAGAGGAGAGATTCTGTATGCTGCCCTTCGCTGGTGAGAAGAGGTATTGGTTCACTAGAAGGTGAATAACTCCACCTTCGCTGATG
>SZWC01002925.1:166363-185467 GCA_023375785.1 Penium margaritaceum
GGGGGGGGGGGGGGGGGGGGGGGGGGGGGGGGGCTCGTCACCAAACAATCCCAAGATCCAAGTAGGGATCATATGACAAAATCACAGAAGGTGTAAGATGGGATGCTTCCACCGCATTTTGAAAGGGGAACTCGAGGAGATGCGGGAGAATGCTTTTGTGTGGATATGTCACGTAACGAGGGCCATATCATTCTCACCTTCCACCAAATTGAGTTTGGCACCTTATGGTTCTGACATATTACGACAAACTCAAGAGGCTCCAAACCAGGTGTGGCTTTGGTAGGCCCTGTATAATTTTGTGGTCATCCTTGCACACATGAATAAAACTGGGCCTCTCTGATGTTCTTGCCTTGTGATAAGGAAAGGAGTGGCGCGAGAAATTGCTCAGGAATCATGAAACATCTTGGGCTTAATTGTGCCAGGGGTATGTAGTGGAATTTGGTATTAATCTCTACAAATAGCCCTGTGAAGAGGGTTTGCACATACCTAAAAAGTGGTAACAGATGTTGAAAGAGGAAATAGTTGTGTTTTGTTTTGTGAAGTTATGCGCGGAAGGACCTAGCCTTTCACGCATTTCAGCAAAAGCGAGTGTATTGGGGAACCAAGATCAACCAACATGTTATCCAGCCTGATCATTGTTTGCTCATAGAAATTCCGGGAGAATGTAGCATTTGCAACAATAGATCGCAAGTAAATTACGGGCTTGGGCTTTTGTCACCATTTTGCTTCATACGATAAGAAAAAGCATGTCACCACTGGTATAACCACTCTCGCCACCACCACCAAAACCACCACCGCCACCACCACCACCGGCAGTTCCATCACCACCACATTCACCGCCACCACCACCATCAATAGCAACAGCAGCAATCGTAGCATTAGCAGCAGCAATGGCAAGACAAAGCACAATAATGATATCCGAAATACCAGGAAGAGTATAAGAAGTAGAAATAGGCGAAGCACCTTCAATAGCTCAAACCAAAGTAGAAGAAATAGAAGCAGCAACACCACTGCGAGTAGCGCCAGCACTACCACCACCAACCAGGACATCAAAAGGAAAACATACCTTGAACTCAATGAGCTAGGGCAATGCAAGTGCCAATAGCACTGGCGGCTTGAGTCGCATTGATGGTAATAGCAGTAGTAGCAATGGAAGAAAACAAATAATAACAAGAAAATAATGACAAAGAGGTAGGAGCACTCCTAACTCTAGGAAGAAGAGTAGTAGCAATAGTATCAGTAACAGAATCAGATACAGTCAGAGTAATGGTGGCAATAATAGTAGTTGTAATAGTCATATTGCAAGTAGTAATAGTAGTAGTCTTATTAATGGAAGTATTGGTTGTTGTTGTTGTTTATGTTGTTGTTGTTGTTATAGTAGTAGTAATAGTAGTAGTAGTAGTAGTAGTAGTAGTAGTAGTAGTAGTAGTAGTAGTAGTAGTAGTAGTAGTAGTAATAGTAGTAGTAGTAGTAGTAGTAGTAGTAGTAGTAGTAGTAGTAGTAGTAATAGTAGTAGTAGTAGTAGTAGTAGTAGTAGCAGCAGCAGCAGTAGCAGTTGTAGCAGCACCAACAGCAGCTGCAGCACTAGCACCAGCACCAGCAGCAACAGTAGCATCAACAGTAGCAGNAGTAGTAATAGTAGTAGTCTTAGTAATAGAAGTATTGGTTGTTGTCGTTGTTGTTGTTTTTATAGTGGTAGTAGTAGTAGTAGTAGTAGTAGTAGTAGTAGTAGTAGTAGTAGTAGTAGCAGCAGCAGCAGTAGCAGTTGTAGCAGCACCAACAGCAGCTGCAGCACTAGCACCAGCACCAGCAGCAACAGTAGCATCAACAGTAGCAGCAGCAACAGTAGCAGCAACAGTAGCAGCAGCAGTATCAGTAGTAGTAGTACTAGTAGTACTACTAGTAGTAGTAATAGTAGTAGGAGAAGTAGTAGTAGCAGCAACGGAGATAGTAATAGAATTCGCAAATGTTGTTTAGTGCGCATGCACTACATGTAAGATAAGTTTGAAAATGAACATGTTTAGAATAATCTAAACAAACCTTGATATAATCATTGTTCGGTGTTGATTACATTTACCTCGTCTAATTCTAGGTGAATTCATTTGTTATTGGCTGTATGATTTTGTTCCATTGTGGTACTCTAGCGCATCGAAGTGTGCCAGAAATTACCTTCCATATGTTTTGTGTTGCCAAAATTATTTGGTCCCAGGAGAAACGAATCTTTTGGGTATTATCGGTATTCTATAGAGCACACTCATGTGATTCACCCAACCTTAATAAAGTTGACGGTGGTCTTGCTCCAACACCCGCAATACCTCAAGTGTATTTGAGTAGTTGATTAAGGAGTGTATCTAGTGAACAAGGGAAAACATAACAATTGTGCTTTCCCTTATTCATTTGCGTATTATACATGTGATTCATGGTCCATGTTACTCATTAATTTCTTCAACCCCTCTCATGTACTACACTCCACAATACACTGCTAAACCACGCATGTGACCTTCCAACAGAAGAGTCCTGGATGTCAAGATCCTCCCTCCTCGAAAAAAGAAAGAATACCGCTGGAGGTGTATCCTAGTGACATAGAGATCCAGACAATTGTTGTGGATCCCCTAAACCAACATCATTTGAAGTTAATTAGTGGGTGGTATGATGACATAGTAAATGAACCGTCTTCACCAACATGAAGCGTCAAACAATATTCTTGCATTTCCATACCCACCAAACTATTTGCAACAACATGCCTATAGCCACTTGATGTACCAGTCTTGCTTTATCTTGGTCCGTGATTCTCGTTTCCAACGAGGAGCATCTACTAGATTCATTGTTTGGGTCCTTACTTGATGCCATTGTGAAACCAGAACCCGTGGTACTTGATCCTCGTGGCTCCTTGGCAGTGTGGTTATGGCTGTAACTTAAGGTGTTTGACGACATGGTCATCAGTACAAAACATGCATTGTTAGGATCCCATGTACTATTGTCGTACCTTAAGCACTCACACGACTTCCAACACCTCCTTTTCACGCGGCGTCGGTATGTATGGATATTAGGACATGTGCACACTAGGTGCTTTCCACTGCCGTTGTCTTGAAAAAATGTCAACGATGGCTCTTTTAGATTCGTAGGTTGTCATGAGATGGTCCACCATCACATATTCCAACCATGAGACTAGCATGGAAGACAACGTTTTTTTCCAAAGAGATGAATGATTCTTGATTTGTGTCACTTAAACACTGTCACTGTTTTTTCCGATGACATCGGAAACAGTCACTAAAGCATCAATCTATGCCAATGGACAATAGTGTGTGGCAATTTCTTAGAGGGGATTGAAGAGGTTTACTCTGAATTCCTCCAACTTGCTTCTTCAAAACAAGATGTTGTCAGGGTATATGATGGCAACGTTATTGGGGTATGATGATAGGATGTTATTCAAAGCCATCCGAAACATCACAACGGTATTTAATTGTTTATATAAACTAGCTATAGATTTTAAGTGTCCACAATTAGTGTGGAACGGTGTACCTAGGATGTGAATTTGGTGATAACCACTTTCTAGGTAGAGAGGGTAGAGGTTCTTGATGGTGATGTCGTTCACTATTGGATGATCCACACAATGTTGCATTTAACAGCATCTTATACATGCAAAACCTACCAAAATTTCTTATGGCAACATTGATAGGCGGATGAAGCCTTGCTTACACAGCTCATCCAACTGATTTCTTACCCCGGATAGCTAATGATCACTTGTCCAATAGATCCCTTAAACAATCAATTAAACTCCCATCATTGAGCCAATCTGATTGTCAATGTCGTGTCCCAAAAGTAACTCTCGATGTAGATTTTTTAGTAAAAACTGATTCATAACCCATGATTAGGCATGCAAATGTTTCGAATGAAGCTCTAAGGCTTGCCAATGTCGAGGCTGTTGAGGCTCCAAGATCTGCTTTGTCAGCTGACACAATTTTGCTCTCTTCAACAGGTTCCACATGGACTAGTGACGCTGCTTCCTTGTCGGAGGAATCTCCTCTTTGAGTCCAGTTAGATTAGTGTCAATGTCACTATATACTAGTTGTTGTGACACATCTGCTTGCTTCCGCCTCTCATAGTTCATGTAACTACAATGGCCTTGTGGGTCAATTGGTCAGTGATAAGTGTCGCTTTCTGCCAATACTGCTAACATGGGGCGTCCCACAAACATAGTTAACCTGAGGAGTTTATTGGTACAAGAACTACGACTTAGTTTGTGGTTCATTGGTCCATCATTATGCAAGTTCTCCAGACTGGTACACCATACAGTTATTGGATTTTGTAGAATTGTTCATGAATTCAATGGGTTTAACATCAATTATTGATGGTTTTCTGTTCAAATTGCCTTAGTTTATTCTTGGAACTTACTAGTTGAATCCTATTGCTGCTGATAAAGTCGTTATTGATCCTATTTTTTATACGGTCGGTATTTTGTTCTAAAACCTGCAATCTCCCAGTCATAACCGTAACCATATCGTTGATCGTTCATCCTCGTATCCCTTATCATTTGATGTGACCTAAAAGAACCTCAGAAATGGATCAGTACAATTTTTGTTACAAGAGAGGATCTTTGTGTTTTTTCCCACCCTTTTTCATTTCTAGATCATTCTTAACAATTTTCATGATTTCCCCCTGTTTCGGCCTACTATTGACACTTGCAACAGATTTGAAAATCATGACCCAACCTTATGCAAGTCTAGTGGAATCATTGCTCCAATTGATTGACGGCTTCTATCTCCATCGAAATGGTGGCTTCGGGGTTGCCATCTGTTGAAATCCTACAGCTGGGCGTTGTAGTTGGCGCTAAGCCAACCAAAACACCCACCCAATAATCTACCGAAATCATTTGTAGAATATCCTACACATGGAATGCTGTCATTGCTCCACAAATATTTTGTGCTTGAATCTGTTGCTGGAGGAGAGTCGGGGATGTTTCGGGACGATGTTGCTGCCTGTGATGATCATAAAACAATGACTCATGCACTGTTCTGTGCTATGCTTCTATCAAAGTTATCGTGGCCTGTACAATGTGCTTAACTTCTTGCTCAACCCTCAAAAAGCCCCAAGAATGGTGCACACAACGTCATTTCAAAATTTTGCCAGATTCAAAGCAACGTGATATGTTAGTTGAATCTGCTCAAGAGGTAGTGTGCCCGTTGGCTGTCATGTGAGAGCCCCTACATGAGCCGTTGACGTGGCTCAACCGATCTATCATTGCAATTGAATTTTATTTCTACATGACCACCAACATAGAGCAAATCCCTTGTTGTTAGGGTCAGTAATCACGGTAAGAAGATTGACCTTACAGCCTGACTTCTTGAGGGAGTATTGGATGGAATTTGAGTTCACTCAACGACTAGTTGCTGCTCTCGGTGAGCACTCCTTGTGTCACTAGTAGTTCTGTATGTCATCCATTTTTTCATGGACTTGTTGGAGCATGTGATTTTCTGGCTTCTCAAGCGACAATGATTTATTGCATCGTTTTCATTCGGTTCACGTTTGTCTAATTGTGCTTCTTGCCAATGCTTGTTGTGCTACTAAAATGGGTAGACATAGTGGCAAAGGGACTAGTTGAGCTTGACACACGTGTCACTTGGTTGGTCAATGAGGTCGAAGGCATCGTGCCATTCATTTGAAAGCTTTCCATGCCTGTTGTTGATGAGTTTGGTGCTACCTGGACAGTTTTGTAAACTCGTGTTCTGATGTTCTTCCATCGGCAAAGTCTCAGCTGGGTTGGTGCTCCTTCATTAACGATTGCACCTCCTCATTCTGCCATGGCCGTAGGGAGGTCTGTAGAATTATGGACAGCGGAGATGCGTTGTAGATTTATGCAAGATACTCGCATAGGAGTGAGTTTGCCGCTTTTCCCTCCAGAGCTAATGAGCTCTGGTAACAATGAGCATGTATTGTGGAACATTAGTAGAGCAGAGGTAGAAGAAGAGGAAGAGAACACAATTTAAGAAAGTGTACTTCAACGATACATGCTTGTACTTCTTACAATTGCAAAAACAATAACGAGGCTTTTGTTGGGACCTTGGCACTCAAGTGGAGCATTGTGTACAAAGGTATGTTGTGAGGAATTACTTGAGAGGCTGTATTGTTAACTTGGGTTGTTTTTGAAACATCATGGCACCTCTTTACAAAATAATAGCTATAGGAAGAAGCCAAATGAACATGGTGAAATCAATGACGTAAGTTGCAAGTGTACAATCAACCTTTTTGGAGAGTGGTGAAAATCATCAGAATCACGTGGAAAGGAATGTATGAGGTTTGGTCAGCTGGCGAAGATATGCACGACATATTGGCATAGGAACGTGGAAGTAGTTGTGTGGTGGACTATGAATATAATAGCAGAAACGTGTACACATTGAGTTAGGGATTGGTGTCCGCCGATGACTTAAATCATGCATGAAGTTCCTTGAGTTTCTTTATCATCACATGTACTTATACATAGGTTAGAATGGCCATGTTGTCCTATTTTTGGAGAATAAGCCTAATCCCCCCCCCCCCTCCCTCGGGACATTAAGCCCCGTCTGTCCCTACCGCGGAGTAACAATCCCCATTTGCCCTTGTCTCTGCTGAAAAAGTGTGATTCGCCCCTCGTGCACAGACGCGGGTCTCCTGTTTAGAAAAAAACAATACCCCTCTTATTTGTCGAAAGAGAGCACGTTGACATCGCATGGCACGCAACATCCACGTATTGATGTCGCTTGTTCTGGCCAAAGACTCACAAACTCCCTTTCAGAGGGATTTGTGATTTCTTGGAGGTGGCTTGCAAGGAATTGGCATGGGGGTTCTGAGATTCCCCATGCATTGAATAAGAACCTGTTGGGCTTTGCCACTGCGGGGCCCAACAGGTGTAGGGGCAAAAACAGAAACCCTAAAACTACAGATTCCATTGGGTTGTGGGTTTGTATTAGGCTTTCACTTAATAAATGGGTAGAAAAAATATTGAAAACAATAACAAATGGGGACTTTTTAACTCCCCATTGTTTGAGCGCCAGGGATTCCTGCTAACAGACGTCTACGGGAATCCTTGATGATCCTCAGTCGGCGGGCTAGTCGTTGGGTTGGTGGGCTGCAAAGGGGGGATGGTTGACGAAGTGCCAACCGGAATGTTTTTTCTGCCAATACCAGCCCTCCCTCCCTTCTCCCCCCCTCTCAATGCCATCGCTGTTATGTAACTGACGTAAAGGAGTCCCTAGTCATTTTGCATGAACATTTATCTCATTGTACAAATAGCCCACCACACATTGAGAGCCCGGTTTTCACTCCGACGGTCGAGGACAATTCGGCCGTGTGCCATTGCCCTTACGTGATCCTACTCGCACTTTCTAACAACTTAGACCACTTTCAAGAATCAGTGACGGAAGTGTCACGACCTTTTGGTCGCCTTCTCCATGCATGAAGAAACATCAAAACTTGTAAGGATGCATCTAGCATCTCCATGTTAGACCTTCAAAGCCCTCCAATTCCTCAGCGGAGCTTATGGGTCCAACCACTCAGGATGGGACTCCACTCGCATTGCCCGACAATCAACTTGACAACCCTGACTACGTCTCATTTGTAACTCGACACTTGTACATGTATGTTTGATCATTTGGACACATTTCATCACATTACACTTTCCACAGATTATGAATTGCTCAAGTGTTCCAAACTCTCCACGGTGTTCTGCCTTGCAAAATCTACCTGGTCACCATCTATGCTCTGTTAAGCATAACACTTGGTATCTGAGCGTGACGGTGCTGGATAAGCATCAGACTACTTTATCCATGCCGAGGACTTCCTTGCACAAGCTGTCAAGTGTATCTTTCACATAAAGAATTTGCACACTTTGCAAATACAACATGAAGCAAGAGCGCGCATCCGACGAAAAGCAGGTCTTCAGCGACGACTTCGGCAATGGAAGATCAGAACATGCCGATGTATGCAAACCCTGAACTGGTAGCAAATGCTAGTGAGGCAGGCTATGCAGAACGTGGATCAACCACGATGGCTCTGATGACAAACCCGGTCACGGATCCGACAACAGTAAACCACCTGTCCTTACCTACATCCTCAACATTTGTAGCAAGAGCGGCAGGTGGCACCGGACGACATGCACGGATGAACGAACAACTGGCGAATCATATCTCCGTGCTCAAGGGATCCCGTAGGCATCTGCTCCAACAGCTCAATGTCATGATGGAGGCTCCTTGTAATGCAAGTACACGAAGATACTGCTTTTTGAGAGAAATACCCAAACTCTTGAACAAACCCAAGATTCGTCTCGCCCCATCTGAATTGTTCGATCCTGGAAATTCCAAAGGACCAACCGTCTTGATGCGGGTGACGAGCTTAAACGTGTACTTCACCACTACTCGGGTCAACAACGATCAAAAGAACAATGACCTCACGGCCGCAGTTTTGCATGGCACGGCATTAAGTTGGTGGTCCGACCCAAAGGCCATCCAACGGCAACAAGAGACCGTCAGGGCCTTATGGACGGCCAACGGTGCACGCATCATATCACCGACTGTAGGCGTTCTACCCTTTGAGCAGATCAACCCACAATAGCAAGACACACTGATTCTACCAATTGATTGAAGCAAGTTCTTGCGTGTCATGGTTGCACATTTTGGATGGCCAAACGAGAAGTCCAATGCTCACTACAAGCTCTTGCATCTTTGCAAGCAGTCAAGCGTGGCAAGGTACATGTACGGATTCCCCAAGATCATCAATAATGCAGACATCGCCCCTAGAGATATCTGTTTTTACTACATCAACGGCCTCATATGGGACATCTTGTGAGCGATCGCCATCTTTGGCATCTGAAACAACTTACTGTGGATGATTGCGACAGCAGAAAGGATCGACAGTGCTGACCACAATGCTTGGATCTAGGAATCCTACTGCTGGAAAACCCCCAACCACAATCATTGTGGGAAGAAAAAGAGTCAGGTCGGGGACTCCTCAACTCCAATGGAAGTGGATGATGTCAAATAGAGAGACACGCACACTTGCTACAAATGCAGAAAAGTGGAGCATATCGCTCGCAGCTGCCGAATCAAGGAGTAAGCCAAAAAATGGAGGAAGTCGTAAGAACATGAATGAAGAAACAGGAAAGGGTGGGATTGAAAGGTGCAACTCTTGTTTGGTAAGATCAGTCCACATAAAATGATTGCCGATATGAACGGCTTACAAATGTGTAGAGGGAATCTAGGATTGCCTAAAAAAATAGTGGTGTCTACGCGAAAGTCAAGAACGCCAAGCGACAACTTCCGTGTGTGGGATGGAAGACAACAAAGGAGGCACCTAAGGTGGTAGAAGCAGATGTGGAAGGAATAGAGGAAGCCGTGTTGACCAAGAAACGATGACCAGTATGGCCGATACCTCTCAATGTGGCCAAGCACTAAATCTTACAAGGAGCTTGTGCGTGGCTTGTACATTTCAAGCCAACAGAAGAAGCGAAAGTGGCACTAGCTGACTCATCGGCCTCATCCGCCTCATCGACCTCATCGGCATCAATAAAGTTCACAATGGTTCTCGAGGAGTTCGCACCTCTCATCCGATAGTTTGCGAACATCTTCCCCAACAAACTCTTAAAAACCTTACCATCTCATCGCAACATTGACCATCTCCTTGAGAAAACGCCAGGCAGCCGACCCATAGTTGGAGGAACCTATCGGATGAGCGACCATGAGCTGACTAAACTGAAAAAAACAAATCAACGAGATGCTTGGTCAAGGGTTTATCCGCCCATCCACGTCACCATACTCTGCACCAGTGTCATTAGTTAAAGAGAAAACTGGCATGATGCTGATGTACGTAGAATATCAAGCGTTGAACAAAGCTATTGTCAAGAAGCGATACCCTCTTCCCCGTGCGGACAGACTTTCCGACCAACTCGGAGGAGCTCGAATTTGTACCAATATTGACCTATGCAACGGTTATCACTTGGTCCGCGTGGCAGATCCGGGGCACTCTATACATGCTATAGGCAGTTCTAGTTCACGGTCATGCTGTTTGGACTTGCGAATGCCCCGGCGACGTTCATGGCAGCAATGAAAGGCATCGTCCGCCCGTACTTGGACACATTTTGGTGGTTCATCTCAACGACATCCTCGTGTACACACGTACCCCAGAGGAGCACAATGGACATCTTTGGAAAGTTCTCAAAGTTTTACAAAGAGATATATTTTTCGGAAAACTTTCAAAGTGTGATCTTTGTCGCCATTCAATCGAGTTTTTGGATCGCGTCATCAACGGCAGACAGATCACCATGGTTCGAAAAAAGAAGCAGCAGTTTGTGATTGGCCGACACCGACCAACGTCCCAGACATTTAAGTTTTTCTTAGCTTCAGCACTTTCTACCGGTGTTGCATACGGGATTACGCCCAAGTGTGAGCATCACTCTCCGATCTCACTCAAAAAGAAAACAAGTGGCGATGGGGTGACGTCGAAGAAGAAGCGTTCACCACTTTGTAGAATGCTCCAACCTTGGTGCTAGCCCTACGATTAGCTGATTCAACGGTTCACTACGTTATGGATACAAACGTCTCTGATCGAGCCATCGGTGTAGTTCTCTTACAAGATCCTGGCAGCGGTGAGCAACCGGTCGCATGTATGCCGCAGAAGTTGCGTGGAACAGAGCTCAACTAGTCGAGAAGGAGATGTTGGTGGTTGTGCACCCATTTAAGACATGGCGATGCGATCTTGAATGCCGCAGATGCGTCGTGCGCACCGACCATCATGCTCTAAAACATTTTAAGATCCGGCCAAACCTCAATCGGCGTCAAACGCAACGGATGGATTTTCTTGAATCCGGTTTCCATTACGATATCAAGTATCGGTCAGGCAAAATCAACCTAACAGACGCACAAATCTTCCAACCGGATCTGATGGTTGAGGCAACGGCTCTTAACCTGCAACGAGATCCAAATCTTCAGCAGTTAATCATGTAAGGCTACAACCAGCATGGCGGATACGGCAAGGAAAAGTTTTGGTACGACGCACCTCATTGGTGGCGACAAATCGCTCAGCACATGGTCGTTTCCCTGAACAAGGAAGTTTTTCGCATGGTGCTCGAGGAGCGCCAAGATACCGGTCTTGCTGGATATTTCAAAGAAGAGAAGATGTTGAAGAAGCTGGCAAAGCACTAATGGTGGGACAAGATGCAAACTGACGTAACCAACTTTTTCAAATCTTGCAACACGTGTCAAAGACAAAAATCTAGTCGCATGCAACCACTCGTGCTTCTGCAACCACTTTGTATTCCAACAGAACCGTGGACCAACAACTGAATGTACTTTGTCGCTGGATTACCGATCACACTAGAGGGATATGACGCAATCCTCATGGTTGTCAACAGGTCCTCCAAAATGTATCAATTTATTGCAACAATGACCACCGTCACCTCTGAAGGAACTGTACGGTTGTTTCTAAACAACATCGTATGGCTACACTACTTACCAAGAACCATCACAAGCGATAGAGACGGTCGATTCACCAGGTGTTTATGGCATAAAGTGATGACTCATTACAATACTAGGATCCAGCTTTCAACGACATTCCACCCTCACACTGACGACCGTACCGAGCAGACTAATTTAATACACGAGCAACGTCTTTGAACATTATGCAAACCACATGAGGCAAATTGGGCAACAAAACTCCCGACCGCATAACTCGCATACAATTCGGAAATCTCCACCGCTACGGGTAACACTTTTTTTGAAGTGGTGTATGGCAAACTTCCCGCCACAATAACCAGAATTCACAGCCATGGAAACATTCCCACGGTCGACGCCCAACGCCGCGACTTCTCCACCTTATGGGATCAAACATGGCTGGGACTCGTGAAGACACAAGCGGTGATGAAGCGAGAAGCTGACTGACATCGAAGCAATGATGTGTTCTCCGCAGGCGACAAGATTCTCCTCAATTTGATAGACAACAAACTGCACGGAGCCGGCTATTTGAGGCTCATACCTCAATTGTTGGGACCATTTGAGATGGTGTGCATGCAAACCCCTGTGCTTGCGCAACTCAAACTTCCCGACACCATGCGTCTTCACCCAGTGTTCTATATCAGCAGGCTTACGCACTATCGGGACCTTGTAGAGAACTTCCCGGGTGGATATGTACCTCCCCCTCCACCTGTTCCAGTGGAGGAAGACATAGAGTACGTCATTGAGGACATCCTTGGCCATGGAAGAGACAGTTAGACGACAGAATATCTTGTCAAGTGGCACGGCTATGACGCCTCGCATAACAACACCTTATCACAACCTCTGCGACGTCGATCATCTGGTCAACGGATACTACCGCGTCACCGGGCCACATCCACTTGCATGCCGAGACGTCGCAGCTAAAAGGGGGGGATATCTTACGACTGGATGTATAGGAGTCACTAATCTTTTTGCATGGGGATTTATGTCATTAAGAAAATGCCCACCGTGCAACAAGACTGGCAGAATTCTAAGTCCCCTAGTCTCGCTCGACCATGTCTGAGACGTTCCCATTTTGAGAAAAATGGCTAGGTCGCCCCCATGCTGGAAACTTGTGGCCAAGTCGCCCCCACTTGTGGTGCTCCGAGCAATCATGGCTAGTACACTCAGTACGGATGAAATGTTTTCGACGTCTTGCCCCCACTTCTGGCTACGTCAACCCAAAAAATGGGGATGACGTAGCCATGATTCTCATAATGGGGGCAAGTTGGGAAAACAATGAAAATGTGGGCAACCTAGCCATTTCTCTCAAAATGGGGGCGTCCCAGACATGGTCGAACAAAAATGGGGGAAATAGGGGAATCAGACGCTGTGAGATCCTCATTTGTATTCCGACGGTCAAGGGAAATTTGGCCAGCTGCCCTCGCCCTCTGATTATCCATTCCGCACTTTCTGACCACTTTGTCCAATTTTGAGAATTTTTGATAAAAGAGTCACGGCCTTCCAGTCAACTTCTCGATGTATCGAGAGATATCGAGATTTATGATGATGCATCTCGCATGTCCTCCGTAGATCTTCAAAGCCCCCCGATTAATTGGTGGAGCTTCGGGATCCAACTAGTCACGATGCGACTCCACGCAAGTTGCTTGACAATCAACTTGACGAACCCTACTACGTCTCATGTGTAACTCGACCCTTGTACATATGTGTTCGATTGCTTTCACACTTGTCATCAAATTAAACTTACCCCTAATTGTGAATTGCTCAAGTGTCCCAAAATTCCAACCGTGTTCTGCCATGCAAATGCTGACCGTTCACCATCTATGCTACGTAGAGCATACGAATCGCGGCCCTTCATTGCGATGGTCTTGAAGGAGGGTCCCGATGCAGCATCACACGTCCAACTTCATCATTCTAAAGTAGCAACATGCATCATTGTTTCTGCACATTGAAACCAGGTGGGTCACTTGGGTTTTGCATTTCCGGATTGGGGTGAATGGGTCTTATTGTTTCGTGTTATGTCCGGATTGTTGTGATTTACCAAGTTTTGATGTCTGGGTTTGGCCAAAATGCATCTCGTGGTGCATTTCATCTACTTTTGAAAGGACCGAAAACTCACCTCATTGTATGGAGGGAGGCAAGGTTCAAATCTTTGTCCCCACAAGATTTAAAGGTGCCATTGGAGGCCCTTAGGGGATGTGATCCTTCAGCTTCCAGTTGAAGGGTTGATTTACATCCTCTTGGTGACCCTTCAATAACTAGTGTAACTTCAACCTCTTGTGGCTCATGAGCTGCTAGTGCCCCTTCAGATTCTAGTGACTCTTCAGCTGGCCTGGGTGGTCATGTAACCACCCAGAAGGTTATGCAACAACATGCAACCTGCAAGGCAACAACCTCTAAGGAGGCCCTCCTAGGACTACTTGAAGGTACTCAGATCACTGAGTCCTACATGCCTTCAGAGATCATCAAGGGCCTTCAGATTCCTTCACAACCACTCTAGATTGTGCCTCTGCAAGCCTCGGCCTCTGGCACTACAAGCATGTACCTTAGGACGCACCTCCTACAAAGGCCTGTGCTTTCTTCAGTGCAAGCTAGTGCCCGTGCAAGCAGTCTACTCCAGGTCTTGTTTTCCAGACTTAGTCTTACGGCATCCAGGGTGGGTGCCGTGTGGGTCCACAAGTCTACACTTGTGGCTATATCCCTGCAGCCAGTTTAGGGACCTCTCCATGTACTTCTCCAAGTGATTTATAAATTCATACAGATATCTCATGTTCTTCTGTGTACGCCTTGCCCTTCCAGATTTCAGTCCAGTTTTCATCCATATACCTTGCGCAAATCTTAACATGGTATCAGAGCATGGCAACAGCCTTTGAAGACAAGAAAGGCTCAACCTCACGCGTAACATCATGGAAGGCAAGGCAGAAGACATCTACAATGTGGACGTGGTTGCAGACTTCCAACATGTTCAACAGGGTTTGACCATAAGCCTACCCTCTCACAATGTGCAACAGATAGTGAACATCTGTGCACTCCAATCTATTTTTCACCAGTGGCTCTGGGATCTCCGCCTCAAGTTTGAGGCTGACATTGAAAGCCGGCACAAACAAGCTACACGGCAGGCACAAGAAACAGAATCATCCACTCCATCATACACAATGCCAGCTAATGAAGTTGGAGAAGCACCAGATCCTCTCCCAGGGATAGCAGACATTGGTACAATGTCCTACATAATGCCAGCTGAAGAAGCTGGGGAAGCAGCATGTCGTCTTATAGGGATAGCAGGAATTGCTAGAACATCTCACATAATGCCAGTTGACAAAGCTACAGAAGGAGCAGATCCGCTCACTGGGGCGACAAAAACTACTACTACATTTGATATAGTACCGGCTAACAAAGCTGGAAAGGCAGTTGGATTGTCTACAGAGGCAATGACAACTGCTACAACTGTCTACATAAAGCCAACTAATGAAGCTAGATCGGCAGCAGATTTGTCTAGAATCGTAGCGAACATGGCCAGAAAACTCTACACTCTACTAGGTATTGAAGTTGGAGCGACAACATTTGTTTCTACAATGGCAACAGACACGGCTTCAACTGTCTACACATTCCCAAAAGATGAAGCTGGAGCGGCAACGGATGTGTCCGCAACGGCAACGGAAACATCTACAACACTCTTCACATTACCAGCTGACAAAGCTGGAGCAACAGCAGATGTGTCCGCAATGACAACGGACCCGGTTACAGCACTCTACACATTGCCAGCTAACAAAGCTGGGGCGGCAGCAGATGTGTCCACAATGATAGTGGACACGAGTGCAACACTCTACACATTCCCAACTGACGAAGCTGGAGTGGCAGCAGATGTGTCCGCAACGGCATCGGACACTCCTACAACACTCTTCACACTACCTGCTGATGAAGTTAGAGCGACAGTAGGTGTGTCCGCAACGAAAGCATACCTGGTTGAAACACACTACGCACTACCAGCTAAAGAAGCTAGAGTCATAACATAGTTTTCCGCAATGGCATTGGACATGGCCATAAAACTCTACACACTACGAGCTAGTGAAATTGGAGCAGCAGGAGATTTGTCCGCAACGCCAGCAGACATGGCTACAACACTCTACACAATACAAGCTAACATGGCTGGAACGGAAGATCCTGGAACTCTTAAAACTATAACATTTTCCATCATTGTGGCCGACAGGGCTACAATGTTCCACTCATCTAGCACAGCTAGACCAGAAGAGAGAGAATTTCATTCCATGTCAACTATGACAATTCCATTATCTACAACTTTGGCCAACGAAGTCGACAATTCAGCACATCTACCCGTGGATGCAACAGGCATCACTATGGTGCATTCTCTAGGACTAGCTAACGAAGCTAGTAATGGCACAACCATTTGTAGCATTCAGACACAACTCACCATTTTCCCAATTGTCATGGCGAGCAAAGCTTCCGGGCGGCACCACTCCCCCTTGCCGACAAGGTGCCGCCAACTGTTCAACGTCCCGGTGAAGGCGTTCAACACTTCTCCCCCGCTCTTGAAGGCTAGCGGCATTGCCCATCACTTTCTGTGGAGCTGGAAAATATTTCCAGAGAGCACAAGTTTAGAAAAAAACTTCACCATCGAGTTTGAATTCTAGGATTACATCAAATGAGCTAACATCCATCATTGCCAAATTCACAAGCTCAACAAGAAGACCACCACCTCTCTGTGGTATCCGTATGAGGAGCGGCCGATAGGACAGGATCTCCACTGTCGGATCCCTTGTCCATCGGCGAATCCTAAGCTGCCTTTGCCGCCGAAGCCGTGCCCACTATCGTGAGGAGTACCCTGGAGGCACCGCTCCAACGGTGTCATCATTTGTGTGATCTCTGACCATTATCACAATGCTCATCGTAGTATTGTCTTCGTACACTGAAGCCAAGGAANAGGATTACATCAAATGAGCTACCATCCATCATTACCAAATTCACAAGCTCAACAAGCAGAACCTACACGACCACCACCTCTCTGTGGTATCCGTATGAGGAGCGGCCGATAGGACAGGATCTCCACTGTCGGATCCCTTGTCCATCGGCGAATCCTAAGCTGCCTTTGCCGCCGAAGCCGTGCCCACTATCGTGAGGAGTACCCTGGAGGCACCGCTCCAACGGTGTCATCATCTGTGTGATCTCTGACCATTATCACAATGCTCATCGTAGTACTGTCTTCGTACAATGAAGCCAAGGAACGATGCCTTCCTCATCTTACACCTAGACACAGAGTAAGGATATCCATGGCAAAGAACTTCTAGGAGGGCTCAGTCGCAGTTTCAGCCATCGGCAGAAGAGGAGTTGATGACTCCACTTTTCCCATGTTCACGGGCACCATCTCCGCTGCCTACTCCATCGGTGCCCCTTCCGGGAGCACGGGAAGTGAACGAGAAAGCGAGAAACTGTCTTCCTCACTTGGAGCATACATATGAATAGGCTTCCAATCCTCGTCATTGTCAGATTCCACATCGGCAAATTTAGACAGTGGAAAGTCATCCAACATTGGTGTCTCCAGACGTGTTCCTATCTTCACAAAAGCCGATGGAGGATTCCGCTGAACCGGACATCGTGAAAAATGTTTTCCTCCGTCTTGGCATCACTCGGCCTCTCAATGGAGGAAGAGTAGTGCTCCATCTCAAAAGGCTCTAGTGCTTCTACGGCTTTTGGACTCGGCTTGAAATCCTAGGCAGCAGGTTGGGGCAGTAGCGTTGTTGATACAGTGTACGGGCTTCCACGCTCGTTGCTTAGTCTGCTGCACCCTCGATTTGCCGCTAGAGTCTAAGTATGGGTGCTCTGGGTTTGTTACTCATAAACGCGCCCACCAGTGTTAGCGCCAGAACGCAGCTGAAAACTGAAAGTAATTGATTAGGAGTGAAGAATGAGACACAATCGGAGACCTCTCCAAGAACTAGCCTCCCCTTGCTCTGTAGCTCTTGTTACTCAGTTCATCAACCAATCAGAAAATAGCTCTAATTTCAGGCAGGCAGGTTTTCTCGGTGAGCCCTGCTAGACGGCCGATGGCCAAACCGGGGCGTCATCCGTTTTGCTTGAAAACTGGACCATAACATAAGACGCACTCTGCAAATGCAGTCGTGTGTCCAAAATCAACTAGAAAAACAGGAGTAAGGAGTTATGGGTGCCTAAACCCAGGCAGCGTCTACTCTAACACTTGGTAGAAACAGTGCCAAAAACTTATGAAACTTGGACTTAGGCCATGACATGGCGATGCGAACGCAATAGTGTAGTCAAACACAATGCTCGACGCGTGGAGGTGACATATGCAGTGATAGTGCCTGCCGGCAGCACGACTGCCGAGGAGGTTTGCTGATGGAGTTGAGCGCGAAGGAGGGAGGAGGCTCTAGAATATTGTGCATAGGCCTCGGCGTACGTTGGCTCCACCAGGTGACACTCCATTAGCATCACGCCTCATCGTCAGTCATCTGCACGCCGATGTATACAAGCCGGGAGGACAGAATAGAGTACACGCGAGAGATGTGAGACAAAAACGAACAGTCCCCCATGACTCACATCTGCAGTGCACATGGACGGGCAGAGAGCACACAGACCAAGAGGTAGAGAGAGCACACAAACTGCACTCACAACCTTCTTGAACAAGTCACGCTTCAGTGTCTTGGTCAAGAAATCAGCCTATTGCCATTTTGTCTCAACCGACATAATGTTGATACTGCCATCATACAACAACAAACGCACATAGTGATACTCGACATTGATGTGCTTTGTGCAAGTGTGGTGCATGTTGTCATTTTCAACAATGGCCATAACACTATTATTGTCAGAGTCCAACGTGATGGACGAGACTGGCTGTCGCAATTTAGAAAACAAGCGGTGCAACCACACACTCTCACACGCCCCAGATCCAAGGGCCACATACTCAGCCTCAGTATTGCTGCACGCAGTGCAACCTTATTTGTCGGTGCACTAGGATATAGCCGTTCAGCCAACAAGGAAGATCTAGCTAGTATGACTCTTACCGTTTGGACTGCCGGCACAGTTACTGTCGTTTTATCTCATCACCACAATGGGCGGCTGTTGTTGGAACATGAGGCCTCGCCGTGGGGTATACACAACATAGGACAACACTTGGTTTGCGGCCCTAAAGTGGAGGTGACACAACTCTTAAGAGAAGTGTGCAAGGAGGTTGATGGCGAACACAATGTCTGGATGCGTCGTCGTTGCTAGGAACATCTGTGACCCGATGACGCGCAAGTACGTTGTCACGTCTACTGGCTCCCCCACCATGGCTGGATCATAACTTTTGAGCAACACCTGACCATTGGGCGACATGGGTAAGGATGCTCTTGGCACGAAGGGCAAGTCCTAAGCAAGCACCCGGACATGGTGTAGACGTAGACGGCCTGATGGACATGCAGGATGCCCACAGAGCGATTATGATCATACTTCATGCCCAAAAAGACTCGTGCTGGCCAGAGGTCCTTCATTTGGTAGGCAGTGTGTAGCAGGTCCTTGAGCCGCTGGATGGCAGTTGCATCCAGTGATGCAACGAGCAGGTCGTGGACATAGACCATGACAGCAACAAGAGTCTGACCTCGCGTTCTGGTGAATAGCACGGGGGGGGGGGGGG
>SZWC01002925.1:185655-198683 GCA_023375785.1 Penium margaritaceum
GGGGGGGGGGGGGGGGGGGGGGGGGGGGGGGGCAGAGCTGCAAAGGAGGCCGCCGCTAAGAAGCGTACGACTGATCCCTTGCTTCCAGTAGCGCGGTGACTGGTTGAAGACATAGAGGGCCTTCGGCAGCTTCCAGACCTTGCCGGAGTCGTTGTCGAGGCATGGAGGCTGTACCATGTTGAGCTCCTTGCCCTCTAGTGAGCCATGGAGGAAGGCATTGCTCACGTGCATCTGATGCAGTTCACACATGTGTTGGGCAACTAGGCTAAACAACGCTCAGCTGGTAGAGAGCCAACCGATTGGGGCAAAGATCTAGTCATAGTCGATTCCAGGGACCTGAGAAAACCCCTTGGCTATGAGATGGGCCTTGTACTTGTCCAGGGTAGGTCCGTCAAGTACAAGACCCATGTCACAATCAAGGGGTTTGCTCAGGTCGGACATGGACAAGGTAGCCGGTTCTGAGGGGTAGTCGGATGTGGCTGGGGTAGCTGGCAAAGACGGACCCACGGGCGCAGACAATGGAACGGCCGGACACAGTTGGACGAAGGACAGAGGACGGACCGACCAGTCCCCACCATGAGGGGAGGAACATCGATGCGCCGGAGAAAATGAGGTTGTGGGGAAACAGGTCCTCAAAGAAGAGGGCATTGCGAGACTCGACGATGTAGATTCGGGTCGGATCCCAGAAGCACAATGCCTTTCACTGACGAGAGATACCAAGGAAGGTGCACGGATGCCTGCGAGGCTCGAGCTTGCCACCCTGCTGCGGGGTGGGCGACCACACGATGGCTACACAGCCCCAGACACGGGCCGGACGTAGGTTGGTGCGCTCTCCTCACCAGTGCTGGTATGCGATGGACTGATGAGGAATGGGTCCGTGAGGAATCCAGTTCCGGACCCACGTCATGTAAGTCATGGCCTCAAAGCAGAAGCTGGTAGAGATGACGGATTCGACCTGCATGGTGCGGACGGCGTTGGCCATGGTGCGGTTCCATCGCTCAGAGACGCCATTTAGGGCTAGGGTGTAAGGCGCCGACGTCCCATGATGGACACCACGGGAGGTGAGGAAGAGTGTGGTCTCCCCTATAAACTCACTCCTACGATCAGAACAGAAGTGGTAGAGAGGGCGATCACACTTGCGTTCAGCGCGAACAAGCCAGTCTTGAATGGTGGGAGCGACGACGCTCTCCTGCTGAAGGCAGAATACCCAGCGATAGCGAGAACAATCGTTCGTAAGGGTCAAAATGTAACGACCGTTCTCCCCAACTGACTTTGTCCAGAGGAGACCCATGAAATCATATTGAACCAAGTCGAGCGTAGCAGACGCCTGAGAGGTAGAGAGGGGATAGGTGGAATGGTGCATCTTGCCTTGAGCACAATCAATGCACTCGGTGGGACATGGCAGAGGAAAGGAGGCTGAGTCAAGTCCCGTTGCCGGCTGTATGCGAAGCATGCTGTCAATAACAAAAGAGTGGACGTGACACAGGCGGTGATGCAGGAGACGCGTGTGCTGTGGAGTTAGGGTGCTAGTAACAAACATGTGGTCAGTATCTGCCGATGAAGAGGCAAAGGTAGAAGCGGACAGGCATGGTACGTGCCACAAGTTGCCACGGGCGGTGGCATGCAAAACGACGTGATCGGACGGACGCAGTGACATGATGTCCACACCACGCGAATGCACAACGTCCATGCTCATGCAATCAAAGGCGGTGGCAGACAGGAGACTGAGCTCAAGGCCAGGGACTAAGAGAATATCACTCAAGAAGACATCACCAGCTGGACCACAGAAACAAACAACACTGACACCATGAATGGGTAATACCTGACAAGAGCCCGTGTGAACCTCGGTGACGGGACCAAGAATATTGAAGGCCTCACGCGAGGTCGTCATGTGATGCGTGGCCCCGGGGTTGATGATCCAGGTCTCTGACGAATCCTAGACCGGTGTAGCCAGATTGCTGACAGTCACATGGCAATGGGCAAGCGGCGCTGACGAAGTGGACGGAGGGACAAACTGGGAGTGCCAATCGTCTAGCCAAGCGACATCGTCACAAACAGGAGTAGAAGGAAAAGGCATGGCAGAGGACAGGACAGACAGAGATGCAGGACATGATCGTATCATCGACTCTGTCATGTAGGGTGGGGAGGAACTGGCGTCTATGCAACTCGCACTTCTCTGGGGAGGAGGGCAAGGAAGGCCGAACTTGTAGGCGATGAATTGCTCCAGCTGGTGCTCTCGGGCGGAGGGTCTGACAGAGTAAATCGACTACGGTGTGACGGCGCTGGAGTTGAGGAAGGGAAAGGAAGGCACTGGGGACGAAGGAGCGGGTGCGAACAATTGCGGAGTAGGCTGCGGTGGGGTCGTCGCGGGCGGCCCAGATGCGGCAGGAGTAGCGACGGTCACGGCATTGGTGGCAAGGCGGCGCTCCCGCTGGCAACGCATGGTGGCAATGACGCGATTCTCGTTAGTCGAGAGTGAACACATTTACCACCCGTGTCCTGATTGGCCACTGTTATGGCAGACGAGGCTGGCGTTGCCTGATCCGCTAGTTTGTTGCTGAGGTCCTTTGCCCTTCTTGCCCTTCTTCTTCTTCAGGCCAGACGAGGGGGCACCGGAAGGTGCTACTGCTGCTAGGGCGGCAAAAACCACTAAGGCAATAACATGAGAGGCAAAGGACTACGTGCGATGGATGTGTGGCTCCCGATGAGCTTCCTTGATGCGGAGGAAGATTTTGTTCGCCCAGAGCATGAGGTTGCCTTGGACAGCCATCGCGGCGAGAACGTTGTGGGAGCAGTGAATGAAGACGTAGGAGATGGGGTCGGTTGCGCCATTTGATGGTCAAGAGTGCTGAGAGAGGGGGTGGCCAGCATCTCCAATGCGGCGGAGAAGGTCCTCTACGTGCTTCTAATAGGAGGTGACCGTCTCGGTCTCCCCCATGCGGATGGTGTTGAACTCTCGGAGAAGGCGGCTGGTTTCAGCGTCATTGGACAGGCGATGGGGGCACGTGAGTTTGTGCCATGCTACTGCCAAGTCAAGGAGGGCGCCACTGGTGAGGTCACCGAGGAAGGGCTCAAGGGCGAGGCGTGCGACTAGCCACGGGGAGGAGGGCACGCACGATTTGACCGACGTCATAAACTTGGTCGCCCTGAGTAGAGTCGAAGGACAGGACATACCAAGGCCACGGGCTCTCGCCCTGTGCCCAGTGGGGAGGGGTCCTCCTCTATTGGGGGGACCCCTAGCCCCCCTTTCCATGGTATCCGTATGAGGAGCGACCGATAGGACAAGATCTCCACTGTCAGATCTCTCGCCCATCGGCGAATCCTTAGCTGCCTTTGCCGCCGAAGCCGTGCCCACTGCTTGGCGATGTACCTTGGAGGCACCGAACCAACAATGTCATCATCCGTGTGATCTCCGACCATTGTCAGAGTGCTCATTGTAGTATTGTCTTCTTACAACGAAGTCAAGGAACGACGCCTTCCTTGTCTCACGCCTACACGTAGAGTAAGGATATCCACGGCAAAGAACTCTGAAGAGGGCTCAGCTGCAGTTCCACCCATCAGCAGAAGAGGATTTGATTACTCCACTTTTCCCATGTTCATGGGTACCATCTCTATGGCCCGCTCCATCGGTGCCCCTTCCAAGAGCACGAGAAGTGAACAAGAAAGCGAGAAAGTATTTTCCTCACTTGGAGCATCCATAACAGTAGGCTTCTAGCCCTCGTCATCGTCAAATTCCACGTCGGCAGAATTCGACAGTGGAAAATCATCCAACAGTTGTGTCTCTAGAGGTGTTCCTATCCTCACAAAAGCCGATGGAGGATTTCCACTGATCTAGACATCGTGAAAAACATTTTCCTTGGTTTCTGCATCACTCGGCCTCTCATTGGAGGAAAAATGGCACTCCACCTCAAAAGGCTCTAGTGCTTCGATGACTTTTGGACTCTTAGCTCGAAATCCTAGGTAGGAGGTTGGGGCAACAGTGTTATTGATGCAACGTGCAGGCTTCCACGCTCGTTGCTTAGTCTGCTGCCCCCTCAGTCTGCCACTCTAGTGTCTAAGTCTGGGTGCTCTGGGTTTGTTACTCAGAAACGCGCGCGCCAGTGTCAGCGCCAGAAAGCAGCTGAAAACTGGAAATAACGGATTAGGAGTGAATAATGAGACAGAATGGGAGACCCCTCCAAGAACTAGCCTCCCCTAGCTCTGTAGCTCTTGTTACCCAGTTAGTAAACCAAAAAGGAAATAACTGTATTTCCAGACAGGCAGGTTTTCTCGGTGAGCCCTGCCAGACGGCCGGCAGGTCCGTTTTGCATGAAAAGTAGACCATACCATGATATGCATGCTGCAAACACAGTCGTGCAGTCAGAATCAGCCAGAAAAACAGCACTAAGGTGTTATGGCTACCTAAACCTAGGCAGCGCCTATGCTAACCCCTAGCGGTAACAATGCTAGAAAATCATGAAACTTGGACTCAGGGCATGACATGGCACTGCGAACGCAACAGTGTAGTGAAATACCTCGCTGGACGAGTGTAGGCAGCATATGCAGCGGCAGTGCTTGCGAGCAGGTTGGGGCAGCAGCGTTGTTGATGCAGCGTGCGGGCTTCCACGCTCGTTGCTTAAGTCAGCTGCCCCCTCAGTCTGCTGCTCTAGAGTCTAAGTCTGGAAGCTCTGGGTTTTGTTACTCATAAACGCGCGCGCCAGAGTTAGCGCCAGAAAGCAGCTGAAAACTGATAATGACTGATTAGGAATGAAGAATGAACAACAATGGGAGACCCCTCCAAGTTCTAGCCCCCCCCCCCAGCTCTGTAGAGCCTGTTACTCAGTTCATCAGCCAATCAGAAAATAGCTCAGTTCAGGCTGGCAGGTTTTCTCGGTGAGGCCTGCCAGGCAGCCGACAGCCTAAAACCCGGGCGTCGTCCGTTTTGCCTGAAAACTGGACCATACCATAATACCGACGCTGCAAACGCAGCCGTGGGGTCAGAATCTTCTAGAAAAATACTAGCGAGGAGTTATGGCAGCCTAAACCCAGATGGTACCCACAATGATTTATGCTGCCAAACAGGGCCATGCAACATGCAACTGGGACCCTAGGCAGTGCATGACGATGCAGACGCGATGGGACGCGGTAGACGCATGCAAGCAGCAACTGCGGTGTCAATGACCGCCAGCAGCACGACCGCCGAGGACGCCTGCCGATGGAGCTGAGCGCGTCGCCGGAGAGAGGAGGCTCCAGTAAACTGCGAGAAGACCTCAGCGTGCGTCGACTCCACGGGACGAGACTCCATCAGCGTCGAGTCTCACCGTCAGTCATTTGCACGCCGATGTACACAAGCCGGGAGGACACAACAGAGCACAATGAGAGATGCGAAAAAACCAACACTCCCCCATGACTCAAAGGCGTAGTGCACATGGGTGGACAGGGACACGGTCAACATCCAGACTCCCCCAGGGCATGCAGAGACGCAGGCAGAGATAAAGAGAGAGCCACTCAAGGACGTACGCCGACCGAACTCACAGCCTTCTTGAACGAGTCGCGCTTCAGTGCCTTGGTCAGGAAGTCAGCCAACTGCCGTGTTGTCTCAATCCACACGATGCTGATGCTGCCGTCATGCAACAACGAACTCACATAGTGATACTCAACGTTGATGTGCTTTGTGCGTGTGTGATGCACGTCGTCATTGTCGGCGATGGCCATGGCACTCTCATTGTCACAATGCAACGTGATGGATGGGACGGACTGACGCAACTCGGACAACAGACGACGCAACCACACACTCTCACACGCGCCTGATCCAAGAGCCATGTACTCAGCCTCAGTAGTGCTGCGTGTAATGCACCCCTGCTTGCCACTACGCCAGGACACAGCCGTGCCGCCAATCAGAAAGATCCAGCCTGTGCGACTCTTACCATTCGGACTGCCAGCCCAGTCGCTGTCGGTGTAGCCCACTGCAACAACAGACGGTTGACGGCGGAACATGAGATCTCGTCGAGGAGTCGAGACAACGTAGCGCAGTACTCGGATCGCGGCCTCGTGGTGGAGGTGATGCGGCTCCTGAGAAAACTGGGCCAGGAGGTTGACGGCGAACGCGATGTCTAGACGCGTCGTCGTCGCCAGGAACATCAGTGACCCGATGACTCGCAGGTACGTGGTCACGTCAACTGGCTCCCCCACAATAGCTGGGTCAGGACTCTTCAGCTTCACCTGGCCATCGGGCGACATGGGTGAGGATGTGCTTGGCACGAGTGGCAGGTCCTCGGCGAAGCGAGTGGACAGAGTCTGCACATAAGCAACCTGATGGACATGGAGGATGCCCTAGGAGCGATCATGCTCGAGCTCCATGCCCAGGAAGACTCGGGCAGACCCGAGATCCTTCATCTGGTAGGTGGCGTGCAGCAGGTCCTTGACGCGCTGGATGGCGGCCGTGTCTGGCGACGCAATGAGAAGGTCGTCGACGTACACCAGAACAGCAGCGAAGGTCTAGCCTCGCGGACTGACAAACAGTGCAGGGTCCGCGGTGCTGCGCTGGAGCCCACCACGAAGGAGCGTGCTGGTGATCTCCTGGTTCCAGCACCGAGGCGACTGCTTCAGGCCATAGAGGGCCTTACGCAGTCGCCACACTCTCCTGGTGCCATCGTCGAAGCCTGGTGGCTGCACCATGTAAAGCTCCTCACCCTCCAGTGAACCATGGAGAAAAGCGTTGCTCACATCCATCTGATACAGCTCCCACCCGTGCTGGGCGACCAGGCTGAAGAGCGCCCGGCTGGTGGAGAACCGGCCAACTAGGGCAAAGACCTGGTCATAGTTGACCCCAGGGACCTGGGCAAACCCCTTTGCAGTGAGGCGGGCCTTGTTCTTGTCCAAGGACCCGTCGGGTTTCCACTTGCGCCGAAAGACCCACTTGGCGCCGATGGCCTTCCGACCTGGAGGAAGGTCGACGAGGTTGTACACGTGGTGTTGTCGGATAGCGGCGAGCTCATCGGCGCAGGCAGCGTCCCAGTGTGCGACCTCAGGAGAGGCTCGTGCCTCGCGCAAGGTGGCTGGGTCCTCCGGGTGTGCTGTGGAGCGGACTGAGAGAGCATGTGTCTCTCGCGCCCCAGGTGGGATGCGCGCCAGGGCAGCCACGACAGTGTGCCGATGCTTGTGATGGAGCATGGCGTAGCCCAATGCGGAGCCTTGGTGCAGATCTGCAATGGTGGCCGATGTGGTCAGGCCGAGGGCCTTGGTGCCAGGGTCCCCACTCATGACTGTGGGAGTGGAGGAGGCACGTGGAGCCACGGGGGGTCGAGGCGCTACCGAGCGCGGTGCGACGGTGTGCACGCTTACCGACGGCCTAGGTCGGAGGCTGCCGCCGGGGCCACATGTGTAGCGTGGTAAGGCATGTGATGGCGCTGAGTCTGATGGGCCAGTGGAGGCGACTGGGGTTGTCGGCCCGGAGAGATCAGCGGACACGACGGGAGCTGCCGGCCCGGAGGGACCAGCAGACGCGACTGGGGCAGCTGGCCCGGAGGGACCAGCGGACGCGACTGGGGTAGATGGCCCGGAGGGGCCAGCGGACGCGGCTGGGGCAGCTGGCCCGGAGGGACCAGCGGACGCGGCTGGGGCAGCTGGCCCGGAGGGACCAGCGGACGCGACTGGGGCAGCTGGCCCGGAGGGGCCAGCGGACGTGGCTGGGGCAGCTGGCCCGGAGGGACCAGCGGACGCGGCTGGGGCAGCTGGCCCGGAGGGACCAACGGACGCGACTGGGGAAACTGGCCCGGAGGAACCAGCGGACGCGGCTGGGGAAGCTGGCTCGGAGGGACTAGCGGACGCGGCTGGGGCAGCTGGCCCAGAGGGACCAGCGGACACGACTGGGGCAGCCGGCTCAGAGGGACCAAAGAATGTGTCACCCGGACGCGGTAGGACGGAGGACGGACTCACCACTCCCCGACGCGACGGGATAGACACAGACGAGCCGGAGCGAATGAGGTCGCGAGAAAACAGATCCTCGAAGAAAAGGGCATCCCGGGACTCGACAATGCAGTGCCGGGAGGGGTCCCAGAAGCGCCAGGCCTTGAACTGACGAGAGACACCGAGGAAGGTGCATGGACGGCCGCGGGGGGCGAGCTTGCCGCCCTGCTGCGGGAAGGGCAGCCAGACAATGGCGACACAACCCCAGACGCGAGCGCGGCGGAGGTCTGCGCGCTGACCGCACCAATGCTGGTACGGCGTGGACTGACAGGGAAGGGGACCGTGGGGAATCCGGTTCCAGACCCAGGTCATGTAGGCCATGGCTTCAAAGTAGAAGCCCTCGAAGAGACCGGACTCGACACGCATGGTGCGGACGGCGTCGGCCATGGTCCGGTTCCACCGCTCGGAGACACCGTTCTGGGCGGGTGTGTAGGGCGCCGATGTCTCGTGGTGGATCCCGCGGGAGGCGAGGAAAGTCGTGGCCTCACCAATGTACTCGCCACCGCGATCGGAGCGAAAGCGGCGAAGGGAGCGGCCACACGCGCGCTCTGCGAGGACAAGCTAGTCCTGGATGGCCCGGGCGACATCGCTCTTTTGGCTAAGACAGAAGATCCAGCGATAGCGAGAGTAGTCGTCCGTGAGGGTGAGGACATAGCGACCATGCTCGCCGACCGACTCGGTGGGGAGAGGGCCCATGACATCCGAATGGACAAGGTCGAGAGGGGTAGATGCACTCGAGGCAGACAAGGGGTACGTGGACCGGTGCATCTTCCCCTGAGCGCAGTCAATGCACTCAGTGGGGCACGGGAGAGGGAACGTCTCCGGGTCTAGGCCCGAGGCAGGCTGGGTGCGAAGCATGCTGTCCACAACGGCAGAGTGGACGTGGCAGAGGCGGCAGTGCAAGAGGCGGGTGTGCTGAGGAGAAAGCGTACTGGTGACGAGCACATGGCTTGTGGCGGCCGACGAGGAGGAGACGGGAGAAGAACAGGAGAGACAAGGAACATGCCACAGGTTGCCACGGGCGGTGGTGTGCAGGACGACAAGACCAGACGGACGCAACGACACTGTGCCAACACCACGCGAGTGCACAACATCCATGCTCATGCGGTCAAGTGCAGTCACGGACAGGAGGCTGAGCTCGAGACCAGGGACGAAGAGGACATCGGTCAGAAAGACGTCACCGACAGGACCACGAAAACGAACGACGCCAACACCACGGACAGGCAACACCTGTCCAGAGCCCGTCCGGACACCGGACACATCGCCGACAGGACCGAGCATACTGAAGGCCTCACGAGAGGCCGTCATGTGATGCGTGGCCCCGCAGTCGATGATCCAGGTCTCAGCAGGGTCCTGGACCGGGGTCGCTAGATCGCTAATAGTCACATGGCAGCAGGCGAGGGACGTGGACGCGGTGGACGGAGGCGCGAAACGGGACTGCCAATCGTCAAGCCAGGCAACATCATCAAGAAGAGAGGCGGAGGAGGCCACGGGCGACGACGAGACAGACGAGGAAACGGGACACGACCGCAACTCAGTCTCAGTCATGCAGGGCTGGGGAGGAGAGCAGGAGGTGACGCAACTCGCACTTCCCTGGGGAGGAGGGCGAGGCAGGCCGAGCTGGAGCGCGATAAACTACTCCAGCTGACGCTCACGGGAGGAGGGCCCGGGAGCGTAGACGGAGTGCGGAGTGACGGCGTCGGAGCCCAGGTAGGAGGAGGACGGAATCGCCGAAGGGAGCGGGGGCGCCGACGGCTACGGAGTCCATGTCTGCGGAGCTGGCGAGGCGACCGGGGTGGTGGAGCCGCTGGACGAGGTCGAGGCGTCAGAGCTGGCGACAGTGAAGGAGGCAGAGGTGAGACGGCGCTCCCGCTGGCGACGCATGGTGGCGATGACGCGCGCCTCGTCCGTCGGCAGCGGGCACGTGTACCACCCGTGCCCAGGCTGGCCACAGTTGTGGCAGGCAGAGCCACCACTGCCAGACCCGGTCGACGGCTGCTGCTGCTGTTGCTGCTGCTGATTCTTGCCCTTCTTGCTCCGACGCTTCTTCTTCGCCGTCGGCGAAGCGCTGGCGGAAGAGCTGGCGGAGGAGCTGGCGGATGTAGCTGTGGCGGGGGAGGCGATGGCCACACAGGCAAGAGCCTCCGTGCAATGGAGTTCGGACTCCTGGCGAGCTTCCTCAATGCGGAGGAAGAGCTCGTATGCCCAGGGCATGAGGGTGCTCTGGGTCGCCATGGTGGAGAGGACGTCCTGGGGGTAGTGGATGAAGACATCCGCGTACGCGCTGATGGCGCCGCGCTTGATGGTGAGGAGCGCGGACAGAGGGGGTGAAGCAGATGTGCCAAGACGACACAGGATGTCCTCCGCCCGCTGCCAGTAGGCAGTGACCGTCTCGGTTTCCCCCATGCGCAGGGAGTTGAACTCCCGGAGCAGACGGCTGATTTCAGCGTCGCTGGACAGGCGATGAGGCCGAGTGAGGATGTGCCATGTGGATGCAGGGTCCGGTGTGGCGCCAGTGGTGAAGTCGCTGAGGTAAGGCTCCAGTGCCAGGCGGGAAGCCGGAGGGGCGAGTGGGACGAGGGCATGGACGGCGCGACCAGCGTCATACAGCTGGTCGGCCTTGGTGGAGTCATAGGGATGGGTGTAGTACACCCATAGCCCTCCCCTTGCGCCCAAATCCGGAAGCTGAGCTCCCAGCTCCGGAACTGCTCGCCAGCCTTAAACGGCGGCGGCGGTGTCTCAAAGTCCTTTTGCCTGCGGCCGGCGCCCAGAGTGGGGCCAAGGACGGAGGTCACCGTCTGCCGCTGGCGCTGAGTCTGCTGCTGCGCTAGGTAGTGCGTGGCAGCGGACACAGCTGGGCTGGCGTGCCCTGGAGGGATGAAGGATGGCAGTGCACCGGTAGCAGAGTGGGAAGCTGATGGTTGCAGAGCCGCAAGCTACTGCGTCAAGGCGGTGAGCTGTAGCTGAAGAGCGGCGAGGGGGTCAGGGACGCCNAAAGTCCTTTTGCCTGCGGCCGGCGCCCAGAGTGGGGCCAAGGACGGAGGTCACCGTCTGCCGCTGGCGCTGAGTCTGCTGCTGCGCTAGGTAGTGCGTGGCAGCGGACACAGCTGGGCTGGCGTGCCCTGGAGGGATGAAGGATGGCAGTGCACCGGTAGCAGAGTGGGAAGCTGATGGTTGCAGAGCCGCAAGCTACTGCGTCAAGGCGGTGAGCTGTAGCTGAAGAGCGGCGATGGGGTCAGGGACGCCGCCGCCGACGCCAGAGGACATCTGCTGCAGTAGCAGCTGCTGCTGCTGCTGCCTGTGCATCAAGGCGGCGAGTGGGTCAGGGATGCCACTGCCGATGCCAGATGGCAACTGCTGCTACTGCTGTTGCTGCTGCTGCTGCAATGGTTGTTGCTACGGTTGATGCTGCTGCTGTTGCTGCTCGTGCTGCTGCTGCTCTTGTGCTGCTACTACTGCTGCTATTATTGCTGCTGCTGCTGCTACAGCTGCTGCAACTACTGCACAAAAGGGGGGCTAGGGGTCCCTCCCCCAACGGAGGAGGACCCCGCGTCAGAGGGGCTTTTGATCATGGTGGTTAAAGGTGCCTCTCGTCCCCTTTTTGTTTTTTTTGTGTTTTGTGTGCTACTGATGTCAGCAGTAACGTCAGCCAAGGATGGCTGACGACAGGAGAGGGAACTACGCGTGCGCAGTGCCATTGTTTTCTCCCCCGGTCCCCCCTTTTTTTTCCTTTCTCTGTTGATGACGTCAGTAGTGACGTCAGTAGAGGGGTGCTGACGTCAGCAGCGGCAAATGTTGTGGCCGCCGCTACTGCTGTTGGTGCTGATGCTGCTGTAGATGCTGCTGCAGCTGCTGTTGCTGCTGCTGCTGCTGCTGTTGCTGTTTGCTGCTGCTGCTACTGCTGCTGCTGCAGCTGCTGCTGCTGCTGTTGCTGTTGCTGCTGCTGCAGCTGTTTGCTGCTGCTGTTGCTACTACTACGGGTGCTATAGCTGTTGCTGCTCGTAGTAGACAGCGGGCTGCTGCCCACTGGCAGCAGCGAGCTGCTGCTCACTGCTCGCTCGTTGCGAGCAGCGGGCAGCAGCAGCCGCGGCTGGCAGCTGCTGCTCGCTGCTGCTGTAGCTGTCGGTTGCTGCAGCTCGCTGTAGCAGCTGTTGCTACTGCACGCTGCTGCAGATGCTACGTGTTGCGGCTACTACCTGCTGCTGCTGCGAGCTGCTGCAGCCGGCTGCTGCTACGGGCTGCTGTTGCTGCTGCACGCCGCTGCTGCTCCTGCACGCTGCTGCTGCTGTTGCTGCGAGCTGTTGCTGTTGTGGGCTGCTGCTACTACTGCTGCTGCGAGCTGTTGCTGCTGTTGCGAGCTGCTACTACTGCTGCTGCGAGCTGCTGCTGCTGCGGGCTGCTGCGAGCTGCTGGTTCTGCCTGCTGCTGGTGGTGGTGCCAGTAACTACACCTGGGTGACGTTGCCGCGTGCGTCGTCGCCCACAGACGTCAGACGCCGCCTGCCGCTCACCTCCTCGCGTCACGCGTGGGGGTCAGTGCTGCCGAAAAAGATTTTGCCAGCATTTCCCCTGGCCCAGTGGCCGTGGGAAAAAATCTGATGCCGCCACCAGGAGGGTCAATGCTGTCGGAAAAAATCCGGCAGCATTTCCCCTGCACTGGCGCGTATGGGAGGTCCGCCGGCGTTGTCTGGCACCTGTTCGCCTGTCTTCTGCTGCTGTTGCTACGCTCTGGCTCTGATACCAAAAAGGAAACTATGCAGCAGGTTGGGGCAACAGCGTTGTTGATGCAGCATGCGGGCTTCCACGCTCGTTCCTTAAGTCAGCTGCCCCCTCAGTCTGCTGCTCTAGAGTCTAAGTGTGGAAGCTCTGGGTTTTGTTACTCAGAAACGTGCGCGCCAGAGTTAGCGTAAGAAAGCAGCTGAAAATTGATAATGACTGATTAGGAATGAAGAATGAACAACAATGGGAGACCCCTCCAAGTTCTAGGCCCCCCCCAGCTCTGTAGAGCTTGTTACTCAGTTCATCAGCCAATCAGAAAATAGCTCAGTTCAGGCTGGCAGGTTTTCTCGGTGAGGCCTGCCA
>SZWC01002926.1:36149-46294 GCA_023375785.1 Penium margaritaceum
TCATGCACGCACCCGGTCATGCACACACCCGGTCATGCACGCACCCCGTCATGCACGCACCCGGTCATGCACGCACCCGGTCATGCACGCACCAGGTCATGCACGCACCAGGTCATGCACACACCAGGTCATGCACACACCAGGTCGCGACGCAGGCTCGGGGCCGCCAGGTGTGACGACATCGAGGAAAAGTGAAGTGGACTCCTTTGGGAATACATAGACACATAGGCCTTTCCTTGGCTGTGTGCGGCATAGTGTGAAGGCCACTTGCCGGCCTTGAGACGGGCCATCACACACAGCGCGGGGACAGGTCGAAGGACGTGCAGAGTGAGCAACGCACGTGAGCCATTCCCGAGTGCGGTACCTCAAGTGGGGGGGAGGGGGGAGAGCGAGATACGCCACGATGTGGGCTATCTCAGGTACCCCACACATGGTGTCACGGAACATCATCAGGTCAAGCCCATCATCTCCCACAAACAGGTGGGCACCCACCCACCTGTGCAAGCTCCTCCTCAAAAGGCTGGATGCTGCCGCCAACAGGCGCCTCAGCCTCCCCAGACTCTGCATGGGACACGTGCTGCTGCTGCTGCTGCTGCTGCTGCTGTTGCTGGCACCGCCTTCCTTGCCGTTGCTGCTCTTTTCCTGCCTCTTCCAACCAACCATCTGCCATGGCATGGGCCCATTGCACGAAACCCTCTGCACTTGCGAGCTCCGTCATACTGAAGCCGCTGGTGCCACCACAGCTCCTAGCCTTGAACTCCGTCGCGTTGGCAGCGACGCCGTTCGCGCTGCTGCCCATGCCGCTATCTGCTGCCTCCGCTCCTCCAGGTGCTGAGCTGCCACCACCAACCACACTAGAACCACCAGCGGCTGCGCAAGCACCGGCAACAGGACTTGGAACGACACCGGAGCCTGCACCAGCAGCAGGAGCGGAGCCCATTGACGACACCAGATTCCGACCCGCTTCACGTTTGCTTGCACTCTGCCTGATGCTGCTGCTGCCATCAGCAGTTGCTGCACCGGCAGCTGCGTCTGCGCCTGCAGCGCTGGTCTGCACGGCAGCAGCGGACGAGGTGCTTGATGCTCTGGCTGTTGCTCGGGCAGGAGGATGCGCATCGAGCTTGTGGATCCTCATCAATGCACTGTGTTGCCAGTGGGGATGCTGGCCTCTGTTACTGTCCGTGCTCCTCTTCGTACTGTCGCTGGCGCTACTGCTGCTGCTGATGCTGCTGCTGCTGCTGCTGCTGCTGCTGCTGCTCCTGCTGCTGCTGCTGCTGCTGCTGCTGCTGCTGCCGCTGCTGCCGCTACTGCTGCTACCGCTGCCGCTGATGTTTTTGCTGCTGCTTCGGATGCCGTCAAAGCTTCTGCTGCTGCTGCTGCTATTGCCGCTGCTGCTGCCGCCGCTAGTTGCGCTGCTCTTGTTACTGCTGCCACAGGCCTCGCATGCTGCTACTGCAGTAGACGGCATGCAGAAGGCTGCTGGAACGCGCTCGCAGGACAGCCGCTGACTGGCTTGCTGGGGAAGCTTACGGCTAGAACGCCTGACAGGACGGCCAAGACGGCGGAGGCGGCAACTGCCATTCGTGGCGGTCACTGTCGCCGTGGCCGCCGCTGTCGTTGCTGCTGCCGTTGCTGCCGTGGGATTCATGGTCAGTGGTGCCGAGCACGTTGCGGATGATGGCGATGCTGCGGTTATCGCAGTGGTTGTCCTCGCTGCTGCGAACGTCAGAAGCAGAGGCGGCTGGAGGGAAGCGGTGACGGTGGTGGCTGGGCCGCAGGAGAAGACGGGGATGATGTGAGGAGACGGCACAAGGGGTAGCCCCGGCATCGCATTGGCGTCACCACGTCAGCCTACTGCTGCTCCGGTGAATCCTCTCGTCGGAGTTGCGGGTGCTGGTTTCCTTGTTTGCTGTGGCAGCTGATCCTGCTGCGCATGCAGCGGCTCTCGGTGCTGCAAACGCTTGTTTAATGGCTCCCACCTCACTGCTTGCGTTGACGCTGTCTAGGGAGGGTGGAATGGCAAACCCAGCCGCGGCCCACGTCGTCGGATCGGGCGTTGTGCAGTTGGCCGGCTGGACGTGTGTGGCATGCGGAACATGCGACGAGTGGTCGCCCAACTTCTGTCTGACCAGCAGGTTGGAGCACACAGAGGCGGCCAACCATGCGGCCAAGTCAGCCACTACTGGGCATCCTTCCACGCGGACTGGAAAGAGGTAACACAACGTCCGAGTGAGTTGCAGCTGAACTCGAAAGGTGCCGGACAGACCGTTCCTCGGACGGACCGCTGCGCCCCCCGCCCGCCCTTTTTCCAACTCAACCCCCTTCTCTTGAACCCGCCGAAATGAACGCACCGCCCTTCGGTTTCAGCTTTGAGCTTGCGCACGTAGTAGTTGAAAAGACCCAAAAAGACACAGACGAAGCAAACCACAAACTCGATTGGTCTCAAGAATCAAACCATCACCGGTCATGTTCAGCCCCAGAAGGAAAACGGCAGCGATCAACAAAGTTCTAAGTGGCCATCGTCGTCAGGTCTCTCTTCATTTTTTAACTTTTCGCATCTCGCACCTCTTCTGAACCACATATACGGATGGCACGAGAAAATCCATGACGTGGACGTTATTTCTACACTGAAAGATGCGTGCGCGATGTGTCACGAGTTTCCTTTTTTGAGGGCCTGGTCGTCACCTGACTGCTGTTACGTACGATACGTGCCCCTAACCTTTCTGAGTGGGCATTTCTGTTATTACACAAACAGCCCATCGCTTCACGAGACCACGATATTCAATCATTCTGTCGAGGAAAAACCGGCCAGCTGCCCCCGCCCTCATTCAATCTTCTTGAACCTTCCGACAACTCCGACCACTCTCGTGGAATTACAACAGAAGTATCACGAAATTTCCGTCAAAATCTCGATGCAACGTGAAAATTTTGGATTTGAAAAGATGCATCTCGCATCTTCACCGTCGATTCTCGAAGGCCCCCAACTTCTCGGCGGACCTTCTCGAGTTGACCACTGACGACGCAACTCCGCATGCGTCGCTCCAGAACCGACCCAACGACCCCGACTATGCCTCATTCCTAACCCGGCACTTGTATGAATATGTTCGATCATTTCGACACTTGTCATCAAAGCACCGCTAATTATAAATTGCTCAAGTGTCCCAAATTCTAAATCGTGTTCTGCCTTGAAACTTCTACCTGTTCACCATCTACGCTCCGTTCGGCATAACACTTGGTATCAGGGCGTGGCAGTGCTAGGGAGGCGTCCGACTACTTTACCCATCCAGAGGACTACCTCGCACAAGCCTTCAGCGCGTTTCGCATGTCAAAACTTCACGGACTTCACGGCTACGACGTGAGGCAAGCGAACGCAGCCGACAACGAGCAGCTGGTCTTCGGCGACGACTTCGGCGATGGAGCAGAATGTTGCGAACTCCATTGCGACGTTGAGTTGTTGGAGCAAATGGTTGTTGATTCCTTCAAGAGCGGAGATCCGGAACGCCCCGTGCGCCCCTCGCAATGCAAGCGCACGTGTCCCTCGACGAGAACCGCTTCACGTGCACTTGCGTTACGAGGCCCCTCGCAACGCAAGCGCATGTGAAGCGGTTCTCGTCGAGGGAAATTCCCAACTGTTGAGCAAACCCAAAGTTCGTCCAACTCCACAAGAACCATTTGATCCTGCAAACTCAAAAGGACCGACGGTTTGAATGTGGCTGAAGAGTTTTGAGGTGTACTTCACCGCTGGTGTGGTAAACGGTGATCAAAAGAAAATTGACCTCGCAGCCGCGCTTTTGCGTGGCACGGCGTTAAGTTGGTGGTCCGACCTAAAGACCATCCAATGACAGCAGGAGACCGGCGGATCGTCATCAACGACCAACGGCGCCCGTCTCATATCGCCAACCGCAGACGTTCTACCCTTGGAGCAGATCGGCCCACAGTGGCAAGACGCACTGATGCCACCAACCGATTGAGATGAATTTTTGCACGCGATGCTCGTCCGCTTTGGACGACTGAATGAAAAGTATGGCGTACGGCACAAGCTCCAGCGACTCCGTCAGCAGCCCAGCGTGGCAAAGTATACATGGAGATTCTGTAAGATCATCAACGGAGTGGGCATCGCCACCGACGAACTTTGTTTTCACTACAACAATGGTCTCAAGCAAGATATCCGATGAGCGGTTGCTATTTTTGGCATCCGAATCGACTTGTCGCGAATGATCGCAACAGAAAAAAGGATCGACAACAGCGACCACAATTCTTGGATCTAGGAATCCTGTGGTTGGCGACCACTTAGCCACAATTACCGTGGAAATGGAAAGAACCAGTCGACGGAATCATTGACTCCAATGGAAGTGGACGCCGTCGACTAGAGAGATACGCGAACCTGCTACAACTGTAGAAAAGTCGGGCACACAGCTCGCAAGTGCCAAACCAAGAAACAGGCCAAAAGGAGGAGAATCACAGAAAAACTAAGTCAGGAAATGCAAAAAGGACAGGAGCAGTAGGCGCAACTCTGGTTGTGAGGAACGATCAGTACCAAGTGATCGCCCATCTAAACGGCCTATATCGTCGTAAAGGGTTTTTGAGATCACGAAGTTCGACGAGGGGTACGAGAACAACCAACCGGCCATATTGTTAAGAGTACAACTTCGAGGATGCAGAAGTCACAGAACGGCACCAGCACTATTGGATGGAAGAGCTTCACATAATTTTGTGAGCAACGACATGGTCTACAAACTGGGTTTACAGACCGAACCAGGGGTGTTTGAAGGAAAAACTGTCGACGAGAGATAGAAAATACGGAGACTCCAAGAACCACTCCGACTACAAGTGGGAGATATACGGGATGTAACGGTCTGAGGTCTTGTCCAACGAGCGATCACAAAATCATCCTCGCATGAGATTTCCTATACTGACATTATCCAAATGTCGACTACAACAAGGGCGACATCTGCGTGGAGATCAACGGCACCAAACGACAACTTCCACGTGCGGGACGGAAGCCGACAATAGAAGTAGCAGAGGTAGAAGCAGCAGAGGAAGCCACGGAAGCCGAAAAGGGACAACCAGTGCATCCGATACTGCTAAACGTGGCCAAGCACCGCATATGACGAGGACCTCGTGCGTGGCTCATACATCTCGAGCCAATGGAAGATGCGGAAGTAACAGCAGCTGGCTCATCATTGGCCTTGTCAGCCTCATCGACATCAACAAAGTTTGCGATGGTACCTGAAGTGTTCGCGGCACTCATCCAGGAGTTTGCAAACGTCTTCCCCGATGAGCTCTTAATAACCTTAACCCCTCATCGAGACATCGACCATTGCATTGAATCAAAGTCGGGCAACAGACCTACAGTTTGAGGGGCCTATCATATGAGCGATCACGAGCTGACGGAGCTGAAAAAGCAACTTGATGAGATGCTTGGTTAAGGGTTCATCCGCCCTTCCACTTCTCTATACGTCGCACATGTACTATTTGTAAAAAAGAAAACTGGTGAGATGTGGGTGTGCGTGGACTATCGGGTGTTGAACGACGTCACCATCAAGAACCGCGGCCCTCTTCCCCGAGCTGATGAACTTATTCACCAACATCGAGGAGCTCGAATTTTGAGCAAAGCCGACTTATGCACCAAATATCACTACATACTCGTGGCAGACGTCGCCATGGAGAAGACGGTGTCCCGAACCCGCTGCCGACATTCTGAGTTCACGATGATGCTGTTCTGACTAACGAATGCACCGGCAATATTCATGGCGGCAATGAACAACATTTCCTGCCCATACCTCAACGATTTTGTCGCGGTGTACCTCGACGACATTCCGGTTTACACTCGCATCCCAGAGGAGCACGATGGACACCTTCGAAAAGTCCTCGAACTTTTACATACAGAGATCTTTTCATAAAACTCTCAAAATGTGACTTCGGTCATCGCTCGATCGAGTTTTGGGTCATGCCATCAAGGTTGGAAGGATCGCCATGGATCCAAAAGTTGGCAACAGTCACTGATTGGCCAACGCCGACCAACATCAGATAAATTTGAGTTCTCCTCAGCTTGTGCAACTACTACCGGAAATTCGTACGGGATTATGCCCGAATGTCATTGCCTCTTTCCGGACTCACTCGAAAAGAAAACGAGTGGCGGTGGAGAGACAGCGGCAAGAAGCCTTCCCCGCTTTGCGGAAATCTCAGACCTCGGTGCCAGCCCTAAGATTAGCCAATCCAACAGTCGACTATGTCATGGCCACGGATGCATCAGATCAAGCCATTGGCATAGTCCTCATGCAAGACCGCGGCAACGGTGAGTAACCGGTCGTCTACATGTCCCAAATACTATGAGGATTGGAACTCAACTACACCGTTTACGAGAAAGAAATATGGGCGGTCGTGCACGTGTTCAAGACGCGGTGATGCTACCTAGACTGTTGTCAATGCATCTTGCGCACCGACCATCATGCATTGAAATGTTTGAAGACACGGCCGGACCTCAGCCAACGTCAAACCCGATGGATGGAGTTCTTTCAGGTTCGACTACAATGTTAAGTATCGGCCGGGAAAAATCAACCCTGCGGACGCACTCAGCCGCCGAACATATCTAATGGCCGACGTGGCAATGCTACACCTGGAGCGAGACCCATACCTCGAACGGCTATTCGCACGAGGCTACGACCACTGTGGCAGATATGGCAAGGCAAATTTCTGGTAAGACGCACCCTATTGGTGATGGCGCTTCACTCGTGAAGTAGTCGTTCCCGTGAACGATGAACTTCGCCGTATGCTGTTAAAAAAAACACGACATAAGAGGAGGTGGACACTTCGGAGAGGACAAGTAGCTAAAGAATTTGGCAAAAAACTATTGGTTGGACAAGATGCAATTCGACGTGGCCAACTTCTGCAAAACCTCCAACACATGTGAGCGACAAAAATCCCGCCGCACACGACTACCCGGACTTCTCCAACCACTCCATATTCCGACGGATCCATGGGTTGAAATCTCCATGGAATTCGTCACGGTATTACTTGTCATGCCCGAGGGATATGACGTAATCCTCGTGGTCGTCAACACATTTTCCAAAATTTATCACTTCATTCCGACAACGACCACTGTCACCGCCGAGGGAATAGCATGGTTGTTTCTAAACAATGTCGTACGGCTACACGGCATGCCAAGAACCATCACAAGTGACAGGGTCGGTCGATTTACCAGCCATTTTGACATGAATTGATGACTCGTTACAGCAGAATTCAACTTTTGACGGTGTTTCATCCTCAAACCGAGCGGATCAATCAGACGCTCGAAAATTTTATCCGAACACTATGCGAACCTCACGGGTTGGGTTGGACACAAAAACCGCCAACCGCTGAAATCGCATATAACACGGCGGTTTTCGCCGCAACAGGTAAACCTCCGTTTGAAGCGGTGTATGGAAACGTTCCCGCCACACTAGCTGGACTACAAAGTCGTAGCAACATTCTTGCAGCTGAAGTTCATCGCCGTTCACCACCGTCTGGGAAGAAACATGGCAAACCCTCGCAAAGGCACAAGCAACTATGAAGCGAGATGTTGACCGACATCGCAAAAAAGACGTGTTTGCCGTTGGGGACACATTCCATATCAAATCGACAAACATCAGACTATGCGGAGCTGACTATTCAAAGCTGAAACCGATGGTTGTGACCGTTTGAGATCAAGCAAATGCAAACCCCTGTGGTTATGCGACTTAAACTCCCTGACACTGTGCAAGTTCATCCGGTGTTCCATGTCAGCAGACTTAAGCCTTGCCGACACCCTGGAGAGAACTTCGCTGGCAAAGAGGTCCCTCCTCCGCCTTCCGTCCAAGTGGACGAAGACACGGAGTACATCATCGAGGACATCCTTGGCCACCAACAACGAGGCAAAATTATAGTGTATCTTGTCAAGTGACACGGTTACGATGCCACGCACAACAGTTGGGAACCTTACTACAATCTCCGAGATGTCGATCATCTAATCGATGGCTATTACCACCGTTACTGGGCTACATTTGTACGCGCGCCGGGTTGTCGCGGCTAAAGAGGGAGGAAGTGTTACGTACGAGACGTACACGAGTCCATAATCTTTCTGAGTGGGTGTTTCTGTTATTACATGAACAACCCATCGTGTCGCGAGACCGTGGTATCCACTCTGAAGGTCGAGGACAAACTGGCCAACTGCCCCCACCCTTAGTGAATCTTCCTAAACCTTCCGAAAACTCCAACCACTCTCGCGAATCTACGATAGAGGTATCACGACCTTTCGATCTACTTCTGGACGCATCGATACGGATCTGGATTCATAAAGATGCATATCGCATCTTCACCGTCAATTCTCGAAGTCCCACGACTTCTCTGTGGACCTTCTTGAATTCGACCACTAACGACGTGACTCCACATTTGTCACTCCACAACCGACCCATTGACCCCAACTATGCCTAAAACGTTACTGAACACGTGTATATATATGTTCGATCATTTCGACACTTGTCATCGAAGTACACTTACAACTAGTTAGAAAGTGCTAAAGTACCCAAAATTCTAACTCGTAATCTGCCTCGCAACTTCTACCTATTCGTCATCTACGCTCTGCTCGGCATAACAACCACATTGGGAGCGATTAATGACAACCATTGTTTGCGTCAAAGAAAGTACACAAGTCCCTATATTCCGCCATTTTAGACATTTCTGTCCTAATATTTATGTCTCATCATGCCTTGAACTCAGGATTTTACTCCATTTGGCGGAGGGAATTTTGGTCACGTGTCTCGACTTCTGGTGTTTTCTTAAAGGATCAGAGACTTTCAATCACTTTTTGCGAGGGTCAACAAAATTGTTACTTCGAGCGGAACGGAGTGATTCACAATGGTGAGGTGCGGCAGATAAGAGGATTGGAAGAGTTGGGACAAGTGTTTACTTTGTAATAGGCAGTAAATGTACTTTGATGGTAAGTGTCGAGTGAGTTGTGCACATATAAAACATGCAAAGAATGAGAATGGAGCATATGCTAGGTACTCTGTGCTATAGCTGGACGACTAGTGCAAGGTCATACCATGAATGGCTACTTCAAAAAGCTCCACCGCAAATTTAGGGAGCTTCGAGAATATCAAGGCACCTCTTTATAAAATTCTAGCGCTGTCAAGAAGTTGACCGAACGATATCGAAAAATGGAGAAAGTTCGCAAAACTTCTTTCGACCTTTATGGAATGTGGTCGAAGTTGTTGGAAACTTCTAGAACAGAATATTGGAGGTCGGGGTAGTTGGCCAAAGTGCCCTTTGTCCAACGACGTAAAAATCTAGAAGTTGGTGCGTTGTGGGTCATGAATGTAATGAAAAAACTACACACTCGCGGAGTTTAGGGACTCGTGTCTGTTATGGATGTAGCACTTGTCCCCCTTTTAGCTGCAACGTCCGGACGCATTAGCAAATGTAGCCCGGTGACAACGGTAACAGCCATCGATCAAGTGATCGACATCTCATAGATTTTCCTACAACTCCTAGTTGTTGTACACGACATTGTAATCGTGCCACTTGACCAGATACTCGGTTGTTTTTCCACGACGTCAATGTCCGAGGATGTCTTCGATAACGTACACCGTATCCCCGGCTGATTGTTGTTGTGATGTGAGTCATCCCCGTCTATTTGCATAGCTTGTAGTGACCACGCAGCCATTTCCATGCTCGTGCAGATCCCTGATGTGGACCCAGTTGGCGCCGGAGTACTGACGGGTGGTGGCTCTACCCACCAGCAGTTTCCAGATAGCTGCCATGACATTCTGGATGCTTCCTGTGATGCTACGCAGCCTTTTTCCATTCGCTAACGTTTTCTCGGTGGACTGGCTTCTGAGCCCGGTTTGCATGTTTTTCTCTGTATGTCCACTGATCAATGCCGGACCTGTGCGTGTGACCAGTCAAAGCGTCTGGCCTGGGATACTACATCTGTAGGTTCCAACGATGTTGCATTTGTATACCTGTGCATAGAGTTATGGCCAAAACAGTGGTTGTGGGCCGTTTTTTGGACAAACTGACACTGCCACGTGCATCACCCGTCATGCGTCGTGGGAGTATTTATGCTGTGTACTTGTCAGTTATCATCTCTCTCTCTCTCTCTCTCTCTCTCTCTCTCTCTCTCTCTC
>SZWC01002926.1:46468-72449 GCA_023375785.1 Penium margaritaceum
CTCTCTCTCTCTCTCTCTCTCTCTCTCTCTGCGTTGCTAAGTTATTGGAGCTTATGATACTTTGCACGTCTCCCCTGCCTGGCTCTTGCTGTTCCTTGTACATACTTGCTTGCTAGTATGCCAGCTGAATGGAAAGTGTCTCCACGTCAGTAGCAGCAAGGTTAGGAAGCTTCCTGGCAATTTATCACCTGCATAGGAGGTGGACGTGCGACGTCTCCGCCAAGGAATTTTGTGCTCCGGTCCTCATAATGCTTGAGTTTTCTGATGTTGAAGACAGGATATACCGCCATGTTGTCATGTACACAAAATCCAACGAGGACTGGGATTTTCATTCGCTCGATTTCAAATGGCCCCTACTAGCGAGGCTTAATATTTGCAGCATCCTATCCCTGAATTTTGATGTTCGCTGAACTGTGGAAAACGTGATTGTGAGTTCTGGACACGTCATCGTTGTGATGTTGGTCGGCGTCTTGCTTCAATGGTTCTTTAGTTTTTCCGAGGATTTTTCGTGTTTCCTCCCAACCTCTTGCGAAGTCCCTGATGTGGATATCCACTACAGGGATGCTGCTCTGGCTCTGTAGTCTGGCTTGTGTGCAGGGAAGTTTGCCGTACATCACTTTGAACGGAATTTTACTAGTTGCGATGGAAGTCATGAAGTTGTATGCGAGCTCGGCAGCCAGCAGTTTTGCTGTCCAATTGGTACCATGGGACTTGCCTAAAGTGTTACATAGTTGTTCAAGCATGTGATTGGACTGCTTGGTTTCAAGGTCGGTTTGAGGGTGTAGCACCTTTGATAGCTGAATATGATTCCCACAACACATAATTATTTCACGCCAAACACGGTTGGTAAATCTGCCGTCTCTGTCACTACTAATGGTACGTGGCACGTTGTTAAGCCACACGATCTGATTTGGAGACAGCCCCGCTGTTCCTCCGGCAGTGATGATGGTCTTCATTGGAATGAAATGTGATGCTTTTTAATACCTAGCCACCAAGACAAGGATGGCGTCATACCCCTAGGGAGTGACGGGCCGTCCCGTCACTGAGGGACTGGAGTAGACCGGGTGACTGTGTGTGATACTCCCTTTGTCTTTGACAAGTGTTTCATGGTTTACATAAGGCCCCCACTACGGTCTGCATCTTGTCCCATCAATAGTACTTTTCTAGCTTCTTGAGTATCTTATCCTCGTCAAAGTGTCCACCTGGGTCGGTGTCGTTGCATTCTTCCAATAGCATTCTTCGTAGATCTTTGTTGAGGGGGATGATAACATGGCACGTAGATGGACGTCGGCAGCAAGGGTTCTGAAACCAAAACTTAGTGTTGTGCTACCCGCCGAATTGCTTGTAACCCTTTGCGAACAACCTCCTAAATTACGGGTTTCATTCAACGAGAAACGTGCTGATCTCAACCATTAAATGTAGTCGTCCACTCATAGAATCTCAGCTGGAGTAGTCTTTCAAGGCAGGCATTCGATGTCGTAGTCAAAGTTGGACTCAAAGAACTCTATCCATGGAGTTTTTTTTATAGCTGAGATTTGGTTGAGTCGTGAGACATTTTAGTGCCTGATGGTTGGTACAGACAATGCATTGTCGAAATTTCAAGTAACACTACCATGTGTTGTACGCGTGTATAACTACGAGAATTTCTCATGTTGTGCACCACATAATTGAGGTCAAGTCCGCATAGTTTTTGCTACACGTATGCAACCTGCTATTCTCCACATGCACTGATGGCTCGATCGAATGTTCTAGTGGCCATGATGTAGTCCACCGCTAGCTCTGCCAATCGGAAGGCTGGCGCTGCGGTCAGATAATATATCAAATAGTTGAACACTTATTGATTGCTATACCCTTAATTCCACTTGGTTTTCTGGATGAGATTAGAGGCAGGCACTGACACTCATGCGTAGTCACTTACAAATCGATGGTAGTAGTTGTAGAAGTCCGAAAATACTTGGACGTCTCAAATATTTGTGGATGTCAACTAATCAATGGCCGCTTCAATTTTTTCTTCTCTATGGTGGTTTATCCGCCATCAATGATGTGGCCCAAAAACTTGATCAAACAGTGACCAACATCACATTTCAAGAGTTTTGTAAAATAATTGCCTCCTTGTTAAGTTTCAATAGCTTTTTGTAGAAACCCATCGTACTCCTCCAAGGTGTGATTGTACACATGAATGTAGTTGAGGTACATGACTGTGAATTCATTGAGGTACGGGCAAAAAATACTGTCCTTTTCTTTGTGATGATATTTGTGATTCCAACTGGCATGAACATAAACTCGAAGTGCCCGTTTCTGGTACAGAATGTTGTCTTCTCGACGTCCCTATCATACACATGGATCTGATGATACTAGTTGCGTCTATCGACTTCACTAGAGATATAGGCCCTGTGGAATTGGTTGAGAAGTTCATATACTCGTGTGAGCAGATAGCGGTTCTTGATGGTGATGTTGCTCAACGCTGCGTAATCCACCAACACCCTCATCTCTCCAATTTTCACTTTCACAGAAAGTACAGGTGTCGCGTAGGGTGACATGGAGGGTCTGACGAACCCCTGACCAAGCATGTCATCTAGTTACTTCTTGAGTTTGGTAAGCTCATGATCGCTCATCCCTTAGGACCCCTTCACCTTTACTATGCTGCCTGGCTTTTGGTCTATCCGATGTTCGATGTTTTGTTGTGAGAGTAGATCTTGGGATAGCTCTGCGCAAAATAACCCTTTGGAACTCCTTGCTGAGCTCTGCAATATCCTTTGGTATAGCTGCAAATTTCTCAGGTGTTGATGTCATTGGTGTTTCCTTGGTAGCTACGATTTCATTTACTTTGCTCGCTTCCACATGGACCAGCCAGGCTTGAGCTCCACACTTCAGGTATCACTTGGCCACGTGAGGAGATATCGGTTGGCGTTTTGTGGCTCCCGCAACTTATTTTGTTTCTTCCATTTATGTTACTTCCCATAGCCGCCATTACGCTGTCGATCAGTAGACTAGAGGCACCTGTCACTTTCTACCATTAATGCTCATGTAAAATGCTCCGTAAGTCCAGTCGACGTGCAGATTCTGTTGATATAAGAAATCTCATCTAAGGATACATTCGTGATCTCTCATTGGGCGAGTTCTCCAAACCGTTACGTTGTACAGATCTCCAATTTTCTGTCGGAGGAATCCGCAAAGTCAACGAATATACAGTGTCCTGCCAATGGTTTTTCCTTCGAACACCCCTGGTTCAACGTGCAAAACCCAGCTTCTAAACCATGCCGTTACTAACAAAACTATGAAAAGCTCCTCCATACATGAGTGTCGGTACCGTCCTGCAACTCTTACCAATCCTCGGTTGTACTCACAGTAGTGTCATCGTTTCTTCGTCCTTTTATTCCTTATTGAACTTTGCGGTCTCAGGTACCATCGTCTACGGTGATATGAGCCACTCATATGGACGATCAGTCGGTGCGGATTCTTTAGACCACATAGAAGCCCCATCATCTACTCCTGTTCTTTGTCATTTCCTGAGTCCTCACTATTTTTTTACAGATAACCCTACTTTTGGCTTGTTGTCGCTTTCAACAGTCGCCCGATGTATCGTCTGTATTTCCACAAGTCTAATAGATATGTTGGTTTCTCTGATCGACACCGTCAACCTCCAATCAGTGAGGAGGTTTCCGCCGACTGGGACTTCCCTTCGCCACGATAAGGATTGTGGCCTTGGGGTCGCCAGCCGTTGGATCCCTACATCCGGGTACTGTAGTGGTCATTGTTGATGCGATCAGCTACTACAATCATTCACGGAAGGTCATCCCAGATACCAAAACTGATGATTACTTGCCAACTACCTTGCTTAAGGCCGTTGTTGTCATAGAAATACAGCTCATTGGGGGCAACATCACTGCTGCTGTTGATTTTGTAGTAACGCTAAGGGTACTCCATCACGATGGACTACTGTCATAGACGTTGAATCTTGTACCGTGTGTTTCACTTCTCGTTCACCTTTATAAAACAAGTGTGTGTACCTTCTTATATATTTTAATGATACGAGGGAGTTGCGCCACGTCACATTGATCTGCTCAGGAGGTAGTACACCTGTGGTCGACGATGTGAGAGTGGTTGCGTGAGCCATTGATCCAGCTTTGCCGATCTCCTATTGCCGTTGGATGGCCCTTAGATTGGACTACCAACTCAAAGCCAAGCATACAAAATTGAGGTTGTGAGGTCAATTTTATTCTTGTTGTGGTTGATCTCAATAGCGATGAAGTACACCTTCAAACTCATTAGCCACATCCTGACCATTGCTCCCTTGGAATTCGTGATATTGGATGACTCAGGAAATGCCGGTCGAATCTGGGGTTCACTTGAGAGTTACAAATTTCTCTCGGTGAGCATTGCCTCATGCACTCGAGAGTTCTGAAGCTCTTCAATTGCCATGTTGAGTCTTTGGAGAAGATGGGTGTTGAGGCTCTTGAGCCCGGACAATTTCTGATGCAAGTCTCCATAAGAACATGCTCGTCGGCCGGTGTCTCCCATCATGCGAGGTGTCGTCTCGACAGGCTTTGATAGGGATGGAGGGTTCACCGAGCTCAAGGGGTCCATCGTTGGGTTGGCCGTCGGGTTTTTTGGGGCTACGCCATTCACTGTGAAATTGTCGTTGTCATATGGTTTGCTTAGAAAGCGTCCATGTTCACTTGGTGCTGCTTCGTCATCGCTGGAGTCTTCACAGGTTATTATTGCTTGTATTTGGGTATGCTTTCTCCGTTCACCATTTTTGTCGTGAGATCTACAAACTTCTGAACAGTGGAGATGCTCTGAAGACTCATGCAAGGTTGTCGCTAGGTAGTCAATGCACCAGCTATCCCTCCAACGTTGCTACACTCTGATACCAAGTGTTACGCTGATCAAATGTAGGTGGTTCAGGAGGATGAGGTACAGGACAAAAGATGTTATGAAGTATTAGGAAAAATGAATATTTTGGACTAGAAAGTAAGCGTATTTTTATGAAAAGTGTCAAGTGATTCAAGAAAATGTATACAATGCTGAGAATGAGAATGAAACGTATGTTGTGTTCTCGGTGCTTGAGCCAAGCATCACGTGCGAGGTCATACCATGCATGGTTGTTTTGAGAATCTCCGCCAAGAATTTGGGGGCCTTTGAGAATATCGAGGTACTTTTTTGTAAGAGTTTTGGCCCGTCAAGTTGATATAGTTTGCAAGTTTTCTGTGGACCTTTCTAAAAGGTGGCCAAAGCTGTCAAAAACATTTAGAATAGGCTATCAACATTTGGGATAGTCGGCCAAAATTTCCTCTGCCAAACAACATAAAAATCCAGAGTTCAACATGCGGTGGATCATGAATTTATTGACAGGTGTGCCTACTCCTGGAGTTGAGGGACTCGTGTATGTCAGCGACATAATGATATGTTAAGCTACACTATGCCAACGACACTGACCAAGGATTGACACTTCCTTGAATATGTAATCTGACTATGTATTTTGAATTTACAACAAAAGCCATGTGGAATCCACCCAAGAACGGGATCTAACCAGGGAAAAAACAGGTGAAGGGAATTTGTCCACAAGGGCTAGTGGTTGACCCTCAAAAGGCCCGACAAGGCCGAAGCGCACCTTGGGGATCGGTTAGTCAATGAATCAAGGATCATTAAGGGCTAAGGGCACTTCGAAATGGTGCTCCGATTTGTTATTACCAGAAAGGGTGCTTTGGACAGCCGTCACCACCGCTAGTGATGCTGCGAGTGGAAGATTGCCATGGTTTATGGAAACAGCCACATCTTGGCAGTTCCTCCACGGAATGATGCAATTCTCGGTGCCTTGGAAATCCCGTAAAATGAGCTATGCGATTTTGAGACAATAACGCACGTCCTTGGCCCGTACAGATCCACACATGGCTCAAAGATCTTGGGTCACCTAGGATGTGCCATCATGTATGTATCGTCTTGCATATTGACACTTGAATAATAAGTATAGTTAACTCCCATCGTTTCACACTTATTCTCGTACTCTCCCAAGACGATCCTACACTTTCTCCCCCCTCGTGAAGGTGTGGACCGGTATCCCCTTGGTCGCTGTTGGCGCTGGTTGGAGTCAACGGTCGCAGCCACAATGCCGGCGACCATAACTTCTCCACTGTTGTGTGGATTTGACCGCGTCTCATCTGTCCACCAATCCAGCGATGTCCCTCTTAACATGGTCATGGTATGGTCATGGCGTGTCTTGTACCTTGAGGCATCCATGCCGATGGCGGTGAAGTAAAGCTCTAGTCTGAATATCCAAGCATGTGGAGCTGACCCATCCCTCCTTGATGGGATGAATGGCTCCGGCTTGGACGGGCTTGGGACACCCACCGCAACTCCATTAGTGGTGGCAATTGCCAATGGTGTTGTCACAGGATGTTCGTGAGCTCTTGATTGAGGTACACATTTTGCTTCCCCAACAGGTCCATCTTGGCTTGCATGTCGGCGAGCAACTTTTGCAATGTTGCAGCTGCTATTACTTCGCCTTAAACATCAAATGTCACAGCCATCAGGAACGTGCCAGCTGAATTCATCTTGCGTCCGGTACAAATTCTTCCTCAAAGGATCCTTCAGTTATTGCCTTGTTACCGGAGTACGTGGTTGCCCTTGGACACGGATCTGCCAAGAGACAAGATGCATGCAGGTCTACGCTGACCAGGAGAGGTTTCCACATGGATTATTGTGCCCTTGAGCCAAGGATTGCTCTGATCAAAAGTGTAAAATAGACACGGTGTGCCAGCCTCAACTGGAGGGCGTAAGCACCAACCGGTGGCAACGGCAACCAAGGAGAGACTGGTGTACACGTTCTTAGGTTTGTGGAAGCACAGGATCATCTTCGGGGAGCACGGAATCATGTGTGGCACAGTAAGAGTAAAATATACTTGTTGTTCAAGTGTCAATATACAAGGCTAAATATACAAGATGACACATCCTAGGTGACCCGAGGTCACCGAGCCATGTGCAGCTCTATAAGGACAAGGAATGAGCATTGTTGCCTCAGCATCATATAGCTCACCTTGCTAGCTTTCCAACACACCAAGAATTGCATCATTCTGTGGAGGAACAGCCAAGACATGGCCGTTTCTATGAACCAGGGTAATCTGCCGGTGACAGAATCCCTAGCGGCGGTGACAGCCGCCCGAAGCGTCCTTTCTAGTAACAACGCATAGGGGTCCAATGCCGAAGTGCCCTTGGCCCTCACCGATCCTTGATTCATTGACTTATCGGGCCCCGAGGCATGCTTTGGCCTTGCTAGATCTTCCGAGGATCAACCCCTGGTCATTGGGGATGAATTCCCGTCACAAAAATTCAGTTTTCCTCTTGGCCAGTCCAACCTTTGGCCGGACGTAACTTCCTCAATTCTTGATGTATCGACTCCGTTTTTGGGTCAATCTCGCAGGGATTTTCTTATAGATTTTAAATCCACAATCAGATTACACATTCAAGGAAGCTTCAAGCCATGATCAGTGCCATTGACACTGCCCGGCTTACACAAAAAGTGTCATGAACCGTATCGATGTTTTGCAACTCTTCACTGTACTTCTTGAAGAGTCCATAATGTTATACAGCAGGACCTTTGTAGTCTCAAATCCCCCCAAATTCTTGGTGAAGTTTCTCGGAGTTACCACTCAGAACACAACGTCACACTGGTCGCTCGGCTAGAGCACCCAAGACCCAACATATGCCCCATTGTGTTTCTTCCTATTTCATACATGTACTCGACATGTTCGGCGCTTGTCATCAAAGTACACATACTGCTGGATGAAAATCATCCAGTTGTCCAAATTCCTCAAATCGTATTCTCCTCCGCATCCCACCTCTGGGAACCGCCTACTTTTCCCTCAGCATAACTATGGTGGTTATCTCAAATAATTTGAAGACCTCTCTAACACGCAGGTTTTGGCTTGGGGCATAAGGGTCTATAGATTTCCTTGTAACAATAAAACGAATCCTACGTCAACTTAGGGCGGAATTCAATTACATCAGAATTTCAACCAAAAAAGAATCATAATCCAACGCAGTTCTCTAAGCATTGCTTATCCCTAAGCTCCACAAAGAATGCTTTGACATCATCACAACTTGCAAGAGCAACTAGCTACCCAAGCACCATTCACTAGTCTAAATTATCCGCCTTTTAGGTGTTTTCATGATTGATTAGAAATATGGTTGCTTCCTTTGACTCCAATGTCCATTTTGATAAAAAAAAAGGAAGGTTACATCCGAGACGTGTACATGAGTCCCTAAACTCCTCAAGTGGGAATCTTTGCTGTTAGATTCATGGCCCACTATGCATTTTTTGCCACCTTTCCAGGCCTTTGGTGTTCCGTTCCGAAAGGATCCGGCAAATTTAATCACTTTTGAAATGATTAACAAAACTATCGCAAAATGTATTAATGCTTTGACATTCCTTAGTTGATGTCTCCTTGGTGCTAGACCTTTACAATGACTCGCCTTTATAGTCTTGAAATTCCTTGACTTCACGATGCAGTTCTTCAAAGTGACCACTCGTAACATAGAAACACACATATCATTGCCTAAGACTCCACCCCATTCTGTTTACTGGTATTGTATGTATGTGCTTGATTTTTTTGACGATTGTTGTCCAAGTAAACTCATTGTGAAGAAAAAATCATCTAATTGCCCCAGTTTCCTGGTTTATCTTTCTTTCAGTAACTCATTCCTCTAAATCATCCACGTTTTGCTTGGCAAAACACTTGATATCAGAGCACAGTTGCACCTGAGAACCACCCAACAAATTAAGTAGTAGGCCAAAACCTCGCACCAGGCTTCAGCGTATCCACACTGTCAAGAATATCATAAACTTTACAACAACAACAGTAGTGAACTTAGTGAGCACAGCCAGAGACAAGCAGTAGTCGATCAAGAATTCGGTGATGAAAGATCAAAAGCATGGAGGCAAGAATGATCTCGAGGCAGCATATAATAGCGACAACTTTTGTAGTGAATGACACAACCCGACGACTCCAACGGTCAGTCCGGCGACAGATCCTCTTGGCTCGGCAAATCCGTTGCCTCCGTTGTTGGTCTTCTTGTAAGTGCCTTTCAATGTGCTTTTGTGGGAAGCAGTACTTGTCAAGATAAATAACCAGCTCTCACAAACTCCAAAGAACCAACCGTTTTGATGTGGCTAACGAGTTTAGAGGCACTTCACCGCTGCTAGGGTGAACAACCAAAAACCTGACCTCGCGGCCTTCATTTTGCATTACATGTTTTTCAGTCGGTGGTCTGATATGAAGAGCATGCAACGGCAACAAAAGACCCACGGAACCAGATTAAAATGTTGCATGTCCGCTCTCATGAAGTCAACCACAAGCGTTCTACCTCTCGGACACATTATTCCAACATGGCACATCTTACCTATTCCAACAGACAACGAGGTGGACTTCACGCATGCCACCCTCGCCCACTTTGGCAATATATAGGAGAATATTGAAGCATGGAACAAGCTTTGATTAGTCGTGTCAACAGCCCCGCATAGAGGAGTACACACGGTGTTCCTGCGAAAGAATAAAAAGCAGTGACATTGTCCAAGAAGAACTCTATTTCGACCATGACGATAGTCCCAGGTGTGAAAATAAAAGAGACATCACAATGTTTCGCATCCAATAAGATCTCCCACAGACAATCACAGTAGTTGATTGCATCAGTGCCACTAACTGCAGCCGCTCGGATGCAAGAATCTAGCGACCTCAAGGAAAAAATTGGTATTGTGGTGGGGGAAATTTTTGGTCAAGGGAAACCTTATCTCCAATGGATATCAATGCCATCGATCAACGCCATCAACACGATCGATGGGTCACATGTCAAGCTCGTATCAGAAGAAGCAACAACAAACCAAAAACGAGGGGACATCATATAGAAAAAAAAAAAGGAGACATGAAGTGGAAAGGGACAGGGGTGTGCGGTGAATTTCCTGTCCGGTTGCAAATATCAACGTCGACCGATCACTCATTTGAATGGCTTAAATCACCGCATACGAGGGTTCTTTACATTGCAGGATCGAACTATGGGTACGAGGTTGACCAATCGGGATATGAATAGGAGTGGGTTCAAGGGTGTGTAAAAGGAGCATAATGCCACTAGCACTACTCGAAAGAGGAGCTTCCCATAGTGTCATAAACCAAAAAATGGTTCATAAATTGGGTCTTAGACTGAACCAAAGACGCTTGAGGGAAAAACCATAAATTGAGGGCTACAAATCCTTCAACCATGAGACCTGTTGTGTCTACAACATAGAGATTTACATGATATAACGATTGAAGGACTTGCCCAATGATTATTCTTATTCTAATGTTTGGACAAGATTCTTGTATGGATATTGTCCACAAGAAGAATGGATGAACGGCACAATGTATGTCAACATTAATGACAAGAAAGGACACCTACATCTAGTTGAGTGACCTATGATATCCTGGTGGTCACAAGAAGCAACGGAAGAGAAATCCTCAATGGAAGTTGCAGTAGACTTGAAATTATGCACACAGTTGATATCTCTGAATCTGGCCAAAAAAAAATCAAGATGCGGAGTACAAGCATGGGTAGTCCACATGGAGCAAGGTAGAGCAGAGGAAATTCTTGTAGCAGTCCTATGAGCCTCATTGGCCTCCATACATGAAATTTTTGGAGCCATTCCGAATGATTTTTTATCTTCCATGGAGAAGTTTGATGGATTGTTTCCCTACTATCTGCCTCGAGAGCTACCTCCAGACTGGTGCATCTATCATCAAATAGATCTGAGGCTGGGCATCAGACCAATGGTCAAGGGGGGCTTTTGAACGAGCGACCACGTACTGACCGGGGTAAAAAAAAAAACAGACAAGATGCTTGACTAGGGGTTCATCATGCCATCCATGTCTCCATACATTGCACCAGCACTCTTTGTGAAAAAAAAGGAACAAGCAAGATGTGAATGTGCATGGACACTATGACTTTGAACGACATCACCATCAACAACCACCGCCGCCTTCTGGGAGCAGATGAAAATTCTAAGCAACACCTATGAGTGATAATTTTCTCCAATAAGTGAAAGTTCTTTACCAAAACTGACCTACCTAGTGGCTCTCGTGAGGTCTACATATCTGATGAGGAGATCAACACAAAAGAAATACTCCACATACCAGCACTTCAAATTCATGGCCATGTCATTCGGACTCACCAATGTCCCTGCAGTATTCATGGCAGACATGAACAACAATTATCTGTTTATTGGTTGCGCGTAAATTCAACTTTTTTTATACATCGACGATATCTCAGAGTATAATCCCATCCTAAAGGAGTCAGACAAACTTTTGCAGGACGATTTTGCAAGGAGATATATTCTACATAATTGCTCTTAAAGTGGGGCTTCATTCACCGTTAGATCGAGTTTTTGAGATACCTCATCGGTGGCAGACAGATAAGTATGGACCTTAAGAAATCAGAGGCGGTCATTGATTGGCTAATGATGACCAATGGTTGGCACCTCGAAGTGTTTTTGGTTTCTTGTAGCTACTACCATAAAATCGTAAAGGACTACACCCGGGTGTGAGCGCCTTTCTCCAACATTGCTTGAAAAATGTACCAAGTAGAGTTGGGGAGATCACGAAAAAGGAGTGTTCAACCCTATAAGAAACACTCTAACCTTGGTGAAATCACTACGGTTGGTGGATCTACCAATGTCCGATGGAGCAAGTGGAGCTATTCTCCTCCAAGACAACTACGGTGGAGAAAAACTGATTGCGTATTGATTGAGAGAGTTTTCAAACTAGAGTATAACTGTGTGGTATGCGAAAAGGAAAATTTGGAAGATGTGCACACATTCAAAGCATGGCCGTGTGATCTAAAATGCCAACGATGTGTCATCCACATCAACTACCATGTACTTAAATGTGTCAAGACTATTCCAAATCTAAGCCGTCGACAAGCTTGATGGATGGGATTCCTTCAGTCAAGCTTTGACTAAAACATCGAGTCTCAAAAAAGAAATTCTGGCAGATGCTCTGAGTCAGCGGTTGGAATTGATGGCCAAGACCAGCTTGTTGAAAGAGTTCCATAACTCATGTAATTTATAACAAAACATTACAAAAAGTTTGGTAGGTATGACAAAGCTAAGTTCTTGTTAAAAAACCCATACCATATCGGCTTTGACAGTGTACTCGCCAAGTCATTGTACCACCAGAGGAAGAGCTTTAAAGGATGATACTGAAGGAATTCCGTGATACAGGGCCAGGTGGAAATCTGGGAGGATAAAATACACTGAAAATATGGCAAATTAATAATGGTGGGATTGTATGCAGACCAACATGGCATCGTTCTACATTACATGTGACACCTGTTAGTGAAATAATCCTCATTGTATGAGGCTGTAAGGACTGCTCCAACCTCCCCCCATTCCAATGGATCCATGGATTGACATCAACGTGGACTTTGTGATGGGAATCCCCCCCACTCCAAAGGGTTCTGACGCCATCCTTGTGGTGGTGGAAATGCTTTAGTAATATCCTATTTGTCTCGACAGTGTACACCGTCAGCATTGAAGGAACTTCGTGGCTATTTTTAAAGAAACGTATGACGATACATTGTGGCGCATACCAACATTAGTGATGCATATTTTTGTATCACCGATCAATATTGGACCTTGAGCGGAGAGCGGATGCATGTATGAACAGTTCCTTCTCACTTTGTGCAAGCCCTACATGAATGATTGTGCGACAAAAAATTCAACAGCTGAAATCGCAAATAGATTGGTGAATTTCATCGCAAAGACAGAATTTCCATTCAAGAGAGTCTATGGAAAACTTCCTACCACAGCGACAGGATAACAGAGTCAAAGTAAAATTCACGTAGATGAAATTCATTGTAGATAATTCTCTTACATCTAAGAAGAAACACGACAAACTTTCACAAAGACGCAACTGGTCATGGGGTGAGCAAGAGACATGTATCACAGCAATGATGTCTTGAGCACTAGCTGCCACATCCTATTGATCTTGATGAGCATCAAATTGTGTGGACAAGACCTCACAAAACTCAAACCCCAATGTTCAGATTGTTTGAGATTGAGTGAATGCAAATCCCATTCTTTGCTTGCTTTTGTCTACCTGATAACATGGTGATTCAGTCGGTCTTCAGCGTTAGCAAGTTGAAGCATTACAAGGACTCCAACGAGATATTTCTGGATAGAGATGTTGCTCCTCTGCCTCCAATCCAAGTGGAATGGAACACGGATTAAATCATCAAGAACATCTTCGAACATCAACACCGAGGGAAATTGAGCAAACATCTCGTCACGTGGCACGGCTACGATCTCACGTGCAATAACTTGGGGCCATACAACCTTTGTGAAAAAAAAACCTGATCAATGGCTACTACAAGAACCACCAGCCTATATTGGTTAATGCACAGGGATGATGTAGCTTAAAGGGAAGGGCAGAGTTACGTCCAAGAAGTACACTCTTTCCTAACTCCGTGAGTGGGTCTTCTTTACATCACCCTACTGCCTGGTGGTTTTGAATTCGACCATTTCCTATGGCCAAATTTCTCTATATTTATCCAAGTACCAAATCAGTTTTCGGTATGAAAAATCAAATCAAATTCAATGTTTTACCACTAAAAATTTTGTGGTATTTTGTGTGCTTATTTATTACACATTTGATTCTATAGATATCTTTTGTCAAATGACCAATGAAGTGACTTGTTCAAATTTGTCAAAGCACATCAGGGAGAGCGAGAGCAAGTTTTTAATTTGCAAACATGGAAGGCAAAATAACTTAAGTAATGGAACTTAACAACAATTTTCTCCACCTCGTGCACATGGAAGAGTTGTTTACTAGTGTATGGTGCTCCTATCAGCTAAAAAGCAGGGTTGTGTACTCATGGGAAGTTCAATTTTCCCCATGCATTTTTCACCGGTGGCTTAGCATCACACAAGTACATCATGCATCATATAACCATGAACATTCTACCTCCTTCATGATCCTCATCCCTACGTCCGTGCTTTCCTTCATGCGTATCTGCTCGGATTCCCACCCTGCGAAGAGCTCCTCGACCTTATTTCTAAGCGGATGCATGATGCCCATGTCTGCTGGCTGATCCTTCGAAGTGCATCCCTTCGGGATGTACAGCGTATGCATGTATGGAGCTTTTGTTGTCAGCCAGAATTAGAAAACTTGTTATCGGCCGATGTGTGTGGCATAGCTGGCCATTGCAGCTCTTTCCAATTTCATGCGTCGGTGTTGAGCTAGCACAACACACGCCAAACTGACACAACGACGTCGATCCGTCAGACTGGCATTTCGGATAGCCAAATTGGGAGATTGAGATGGACCGTGCACCGAATGTAGGCCTACACCTCCTCCTTTCAAAGGATTCAAATAGTGTAATTTAATGTTAACCCGTTGACCAAGCGAATGATTTTAACATTCGTAATAGCTAAATGATGAAGATTACCCGGCAGTAGGACATGTTCGTGGCCCACCACATGTTGACCTCAGGATTTTTACGACGATCGGTCAAGGGTACTTTTGCCACATGCCCCAACCTCTGGTGTTCCATTACTGAAATGTTCCAAAAAACTTGACCACTCTCACAAACGGTCAAATAAAACTACCATGAAGTGTGTAAATGTTTTCATTCTTCTGGTTGACTTTGTGACAGTGGTAGGATGTTATGAAGATGCGCCTTGATATACTGAAGAAAAAAAAAACTTCTTGGTGGCATTTTTTGTAGTGACTACTCACAATGCAGCATCACATACGTTGCTCAACTCGAGTACCCCAGACCTAACATATGCCTGTTTTTTTTTTATCATCAATGCATGTATGCACTCGGCATTTCCAACACTTGTCATTGAAATACACATAATATCAAATACAAATCTCCTAACTGCCCCAAAACTTCAAAACGTTGTATGCCTCACATCTCATCCCTACATGCCATCAACATTTCGCTAGGAATAAAAATTTCCCACGGCTCTCTATGTCAAATACTCACAAAACTTTGTATCTACTACTGATATTCAAGATTCAGCTTGTTTAATGAACTCGCTACACTTCGAACGTTGAACTAATCCCCTTAATAGGTGTGCACAACTGGGCAGAACCACAACTTCTCGACGTCATAGGGGTCCTTGTTGTGTCCCGCTTCTCTTTCAAGGTGAGGCATGCATGGGCATGGAAGCCACCTCAACTCCACAACGTACCAATCCAGGTACTTCCTGTCATTTTGTTGACAATGGGATGTCAATGAAAAACCATGGCATCATGTGGGCTGGAAATTTCTCATATTCCACGGTTGCCATCGACATGGCATGCTAGGAGATACGTCCCAACTTCTACCGCATAGCTTTGAAGGATCTCCCCTGAGACCTGTTGACATGGTGTGACCCTTGCTATGAGTGCCGTTGAGTGTACTCCCTGATTTGACCACTGAGGAGTGGTCAAACACCTGATCTGATTTTAGATTTGGATTCCTTGGAGTTTTCCATGCAGGATCGAGCTTTGAATCGCTCGATTTGAGTGAGTATTCAGAAAGTTAGCCTAGCCCGAAAATCGGGTGTTTGGGGGGTGGAATCTGGTACCCGCCATGGGTGGCGGTATAATCCACCACCAGTGATCCGAGTTCGTCCCCAACGAGCTCCAAATGCACCAGGGCCATAAAGGAAGAAACCAGAGAATTCTCCTTGACCAGGGTGAACTTCTGCTTGACTTCTGGACGAGGAAAGGCGCTTCGACGGGTCATCCTCGAAGCGCCTCCCGTTGCCTAGCGTGCAAGGCAAGGTGGGCGGCTCCACCAAGGGTTACTTTGACGGCCGTAGCAGGGGCTCTACTGCTCCGTTTTGGGCATGCTTGGATGATTTGGAAAGCTTAGATCACAGGCTATAAGGATATGATGTAATCTCACTATGCTAAGTAACAAAATCGTGTTTCGATTCAGTTCTACTGAATGCGACGTGTTCTGCCCACTCACATCCGTGATCCTTGTGCTCCACACTCTTCACCATTGGTGTCCTTTGGCTGCCCCAAACCTTGGTAGCATGAAGCAGTGAGAGCTAGGCATCCTTGAGGGTGCCTCTACACCCACTAGAGCCAACAAAGGGTTATGGGCCCACGTGCCTAGAAGGACCCTAGCTCCTCAACTTTCACGCTACCGCCGCGCGCCATGGCAACGACCGAGCAAGAGAGCATCGGCGCCGTCTCCAAGTTTGATGGAAATGGCTTCCCCTTGTGGAGGTGGCAGTTTGAGGTCTACCTCGATGACAAGGGCCTGCTTGAGCTGGTCAACGGTGAAGAGACCGCGCCTCCAGACACCGCGACGCCGGAGGAAGTGGACAAGTACAAGAAGCGCAACAAGAAGGCGCTTGTTTTGTTGGTGTTAGCGCTAGCTCCTCCGCAGCGCGCACTGATTCAAGGATGCACGGAGGCCGCGGAGGCCTGGAAGAAGCTCTGCACCATCTATCAGTCCACCACCCTTGCTAACCAGCTCTTCGTCTTCAAGAGGCTCGTCACCCTCCGAGCCAACGAAGGCGACGCCATCATGGAGATCCTGCAGCAGATCGAGTCCCTCACTGCCGAGTGCGTAGCCACCGGATGGAAGGTCGACCCTCAGCTGCAACCCATGATCCTCCTCCTGGCCTTGCCGGACAGTTGGAGTCCCATGATCACCGTCGTAGCCGGCTGGTCCGCCGATGAGCTGAAGTACCCGAAGGTGGCTGAGTACGTCCGCAACGAGTGGATGCGGCGTGGTGGGAGAGAGAGTGGGGCGACATCAACTTCCGCCTATGCCGTCCACCCTCAAGGTGGAGTGGGAGGTAGGAAGGGGAAGGGTGCCAACCAGGGCACCAAGAGAGGTGACAACAAGGGGGAGTGCTATAATTGTGGCAAACAGGGCCACTACGCACGTGATTGCCCCAACAAGAAGTCGGACCAGCCGAGGAAGGGCGGGAAGAAGGACACCCAAGCCATGATGGCCAGGGAGTCTACCGACTTGACAGATCCGGAAGTCACTGTGATCGACTCCGGATCAGGCCGCCACACACAATACAACCGTGCGGCATTCGTCACCTACGGCGCCACCGAGCGGCGCATGACAGTGGCCAACGGCAAAACAGAATTGGCCGCGGGCGAAGGCAATGTTCGCATTGAGTCGGTGGTGAACGGGAAAGTCATTCCGTGCACCATCTACGACGTGCTCCACATGCCCAACTTTGGGGCAAACCTGTTGTCAGTGAGCCGCCTTACCGACAAGGGGCTCAAGGTGCTCTTCAACAAGAAAGAGGCCATCATCCGGAAGGAGGGGGACGGCGAGGTGATTGCACGTGGCAAGAGGGAGGAGGACCTGTACCTTCTCTGTACCAAGGTTCTTGCCGATGCGGTAAGGACCAACGCCGCTCACCTCGCGACGAAGGATGAAGGGGACCTGGACCTGTGGCATCGCCGGTTGTGCCACATCGCTCCCTCAACGGTGAGGGACATGGCGAAGAAGGAATTGGTGCGGGGTCTTGAGGTCAAGAGCCTCGAAGCAGCCAAGGATGCCGTGTGTGAGCCGTGCGTGGTCGGCAAGGCGACACGGCAGCCGTTTAATGGCAAAGGGACGCGAGCGTCGGCGAAGTTGGAGGTGGTGCACACTGACGTGTGCAGACCATTTGAGCCCTCCATTGGTGGGGCACGCTACTTCGTCACCTTCATCGACGACCACAGTCGCAAGCTCTACCTCTACATCATCAAGAGGAAGAGCGATGTCTTGTCGTGCATGCAGGAATTCGTGGAGGTTGTGGAGCGGCAAACGGAGTTGAAGGTGAAGGCGTTCCGGAGTGACAACGGTGGCGAGTACGAGGGCTACTCGGCATGGATGAAGAGCAAGGGGATCGTGTGGCAGAAAACTACGCCACACTCTCCGCAGCAGAACGGCGTCGCCGAGAGGGCGAACCGCACCATCCTCAACATGGTCCGGTCCATGTTGAATGATGCCGGCCTTGCGCAGCGGTACTGGGACAAGGCGGCACGGACAGCGGCGTACATCATGAACCTGACGCCGACGAAGCCGCTAAAAGACGTGGAGTCCAAGGTGTGGAAGACGCCACAAGAAGTGTGGAGCGGGAGGAAGCCAACTGTGGCACACCTCCGCACGTTTGGTTGTGTTGCACATGCTGTTGTGCAGGCACGGGAGGGGCGGGGCAAGCTGGACCCGCGGACTCGCCGGTGCATCTTCATCGGGTACGAGAGCGGGAGCAAGGCATACCGGCTCTTCGACCCACGGAGGCAGCAGATCATGAAGAGTCACGACGTCACGTTCGACGAGGCCAGCCGTTGGACGGACAAGGACGCGGGTCTTTCCAAGCGTGGGGAGTGGCTGCCACTCCTTGAGGGGGAGACGCCGGAGGACGCAAAAGAGGGTGACGTCCCATCGGCTCCAGCCGGCAAGAACCATCCGGGCGAAGTGGGAGTGGCTGATTTGCATTCAGCCAAGTCGGACAATGAGTCCGAAGCGCCGGCATCAGTGGAGCTGAACGAGGAGGCGGGGAGTGAGCCCGCATCTCCACGGTCCCCAAGAGAGGGGGAGCAGGCCAGCGGTGCGAGTGGCGCCGCGAGAGGGCAGCAGCAGCAGCAGCCTCAACAGCAGCAGCCCCGGAGAAGCGGACGCGCAAGGAGGACGGCAAAGAGGTACGATGCCGCGGAGGGCATCTGGACCGGGCTCGCTCGAGCGTTCTTTGCGCAAGAGGAGCCCGAGACCGTCAAGGAGGCGTTGCAGCAGAAGGATGGGGCTGAGTGGGAGGGAGCCATAAAATCTGAGCTCGCCTCCCATGAAGAGAACGGCACTTGGCAGCTGATTGACAGGCCGGAGGGCGCGAAAATCATCGGCTCCAAGTGGATCTTCAAGAAGAAGCTCACCAAAGAGGGGAAGGTGGAGTGGTACAAGGCGCGGCTGGTCGCGAAGGGGTACGCCCAGCGAAAGGGTGAACACTACGATGAAACCTTCGCGCCGGTGGCGAAGTTTACCTCCATTCGCTCCATCCTCTCCGTGGCGGCGGTGCGCGACTACGAAGTCCACCAAATGGACGTGAAAACTGAGTTCCTTAACGGCGACCTGGACAAGGAGGTCTACATGGAGGTGCCGGAGGGGGTGGACGCGCCGCCGGGGAAGGTGTGCCCGCTTCGCAAGGCGCTCTATGGGCTGAAGCAAGCGCCACTCATGTGGTACCTGAAAATGGACGGCTTCATGGCCGAGCTTGGCTTCAAGCGCTGCGAGGCGGATCACAGCGTGTACGTGCGGAAGCAGCCGGGGTTGCACCAGATCGTGGCACTCTATGTGGATGATCTCATCCTCGTGTCATCGGACATGGAGGACTTGGTGAACCTGAAGCGGCAACTGGGCGGTCGGTTCAAAATGACCGACATGGGTGAGCTCGAGTACTACCTCGGCGTCGCCATCGAGAGGGACCGCAAGGCACGCACGCTCGAGATGGGGCAGGCAAAGTACGTGCAAGAGGTAATCCGCCGCTACAACATGGAGGAGTGCAACCCCATCGGCACACCCATGACCACCACGTGTGAGCTGAGCTCGAGCATGGGCCCGAGCACGGACGAGGAGAAGGAGGAGATGGCAGGTGTGCCATACCAGTCCGCAGTGGGGAGCATCATGTACGCCATGGTGGCGACGCGGCCCGACCTGGCCTTCGCGGAGGGCCAAGTGAGTTGCTATGTTGCTGACCCCGGGCCGTTGCATTGGCAAGCGGTGAAGCGGGTCCTCCGCTATCTCAAGGCGAGAAAACAGCCGCGGCTCGTGTTTGGAGGGGGAGCACGTGACGACTCCCTCAAGTTAGTCGGCTACTCGGATGCCGACTGGGCTGGTGATGTGGATGACAGAAAATCAACGCCGGGGTACGTGTTTGTGCTTGGTGGTGCAGCAGTTTCATGGGCAAGCAGGAAGCAGGAGTGCGTGGCGCTGTCCAGCACCGAAGCGGAGTACATAGCGCTCGCGGAAGCTGCAAAGGAGGCGGTGTGGCTGAGGCGACTACTAAAGGAGATCGGTGTGCCACAAAGGAAGCCGACGGTACTCAACGTTGACAACATGAGTTCCATCAGCCTGACCCACAACCCAGTGCTGCACAGGAGGACCAAGCACATCGAGATCCGTCATCACTATGCACGGGACTTGGTGGCGAAGGGAGATGCGGCTCTTGTGCATTGTGGCACTAAGCGCATGCTCGCCGATGCCATGACCAAGGCACAGCCCAAGGACAGGCACGACGCGAGCTGCATGGAGCTCGGTCTGCGCTGTGAAGTTTAAAATGCTACAGGATCCAAGGACAGGGCATCAAGGCTGCGGTGCAAGGGGGAGATTGTTGACATGGTGTGACCCTTGCCATGAGTGCCGTTGAGTGTACTCCCTGGTTTGACCACTGAGGAGTGGTCAAACACCTGATCTGACTTTAGATTTGGATTCCTTGGATTTTTCCATGCAGGATCGAGCTTTGAATCGCTCGATTTGAGTGAGTATTCAGAAAGTTAGCCTAGCCCGAAAATTGGGTGTTTGGGGGGTGGAATCTGGTACCCGCCATGGGTGGCGGTATAATCCACCACCAGTGATCCGAGTTCGTCCCCAACGAGCTCCAAATGCACCAGGGCCATAAAGAAAGGAACCAGAGAGTTCTCCTTGACCAGGGTGAACTTTTGCTTGACTTCTGGGCGAGGAAAGGCGTTTCGACGGGTCATCGTCGAAGCGCCTCCCGTTGCCTAGCGTGCAAGGCAAGGTGGGCGGCTCCACCAAGGGTTACTTCGACGGCCGTAGCACGGGCTCTACTGCTCCGTTTTGGGCGTGCTTGGATGCGTTGGAAAGCTTAGATCACAGGCTATAAGGATCTGATGTAATCTCACTATGCTAAGTAACAAAATTGTGTTTCGATTCAGTTCTACTGAATGCGACGTGTTCTGCCCACTCACATCCGTGATCCTTGTGCTCCACACTCTTCACCATTGGTGTCCTTTGGTTGCCCCAAACCTTGGTAGCGTGAAGCAGTGAGGGCTAGGCATCCTTGAGGGTGCCTCTACACCCACTAGAGCCAACAAGACCTGCCATTTGTTTCTCATGGTGGGTGTTCATCATGCTCCAAAATCAGTCCGTACTGAAGAGAGCACAGCATGGTGATGAAATTCATCACCATTGTGATGCGGTTGAGTAGGAGGCCCGTTACCTTAACTGGGTGGAGCCTCACTCCTCATATGTCCACAAGCCTCCATGTGATAGCAAATAATTTCTTGGTTGTCACCGTGATATTTTTCGTCAATTGTACTCCTCTATTAGTTTTTTTCTTGTTTTTTTTTTTCTTCCTGTCTCATTTTTTTTCATCGCCAAGAAGATAATGCCTACCTTCATCATGGGTTCCCATGGTTTTTGCATTTTACAGGTTCCTGAGACAATGAGATGGATCCTGTGGACCGCAAGTGGAAGTATGTCAGGACATCATCATGAGGGGAAAAACGTACCACAACGTGGAGGCCTGTTGCAAGCTGGTGGAGGAAATTTCCGTGGCTCATCAGTCCGGCATGAACTGGCTGCGCAGTGAACCTGTCTGCTTCGAAGTAAGGTGCACCCAAGCAAGTGTTTGTGAGTGCGCATGGAGCATGTGGGGTGGCACCAACATAAAGCCGTGGCACGTCAAGACCAGCCGTGTGACCATTGGACAATGATGCACTCGGGCCCTGGGACATGGCAACTGTGCCCGGTCAACAGAATGGATTCCTTGTAAATAGATCTAACATGATGCATGGCAACCCCACAGCCACTTCCATGGAACTTTGAGTGTTTATCACGGAGTAGGCGAGCATCTTGGTACACAACACAATGCTGTACCATGCGAGGTCACTTGTGCAGGCAAACATGATGAGCAAAAGATACAATATGTGGGTGATGTTTCCTTCGTATGTCATAGAAGTACGTTTCTAGGTAGCTTTTTTTTATTTACTTTCATGCATGTCACCTAACTGAAGCTGTAGCTGAAGAGGATGGACCCAATGACACCGTTACAAATACATTTAGAACATGTTCAAGTGGGCATTTATTTCTCCTGGCACTCCATGCATGGGCCGGGGCTAATCCATGTGTGTCATCACCATGGATCGAACCAACCTAAAGAGATCCCACAAGCAAGTTATGCTTGTGGCATATTTCTTGAATGCCAAGAACAATGCCACTCAAATGGCATGGGTTTTGGTCCTGAGCAATGACGAGGCTGCCTGGACATTTTCATGTAGATACCTAGCCATTGCATACCCAACTGCTGCATGTTCTGAATCCATGCTCATCTCTGACCACGAAGTACGACTCGTTGCGACAATGGAATTTTGGATCCCATGTGCCACGTTCATGTATCGTCCATGGAACATCTGGAAGAACCTGCACAAAATCTGTGGGAAGAAGACGGCCTACTGGACATACAGGTGCGTTAAAGCAATGATACGTGAGAGCTCCTACCATGCTATGAGGCAGTTTCGGGCCGTGATGTACCGTGTAGAAGACCACCTCATCCCTAGTCTCCAATGCGGGGGCATGCCGCTGGCCAAGTGGACATGCCATGCATGTCCACTGGTTCATGGCGGGAATCTCACTTTTAGCACTCTGGAGTCATTGAATGCCCATTTGATAGACGTGCACACGTTTTACCCATTTCATTGCTTTGCGCAAGTGTACGTTTTTGTGCAGCATCTACTTGTACAACAAAGAAGAGCCATCGTGAAAGGGAAACTTGGCCCCAGCCCCTGCAGCGTGACTGGTCCACAGCTTAGTGGTTGCTCGAGACTACAACGAGACATAGGAAGGGCCGCACTCTGCAATGGTGTAGGGCCTTTCTGGCTTCTACAGGCGTATGGATCTGAGGCCACGCACGTGCGACTGCGACCGCAGGAACGAGTTTGGACAGCCATGCCAGTATGCTTGCACACTTATGCTAGCACTTTGTTGCAATTCTCAAGCATTTGTTGACCCCGGGCAGATTTCCATGCACTAGCGCAGCTCATATAGCAACGGCATGCACGTATAACTGTATAAAACCCCAAAAACATCGTGGTGGCAAGTAAGGGCTGGGGCCAACCTGGTCCACGCTGTGGACCCGGGCATCCAGAGAGCACTCACATGGAACACGAGTAGCTACACAAGATAAAATTCATTTATCCTAGGTGTGGGCGTAAGGGCCACACTAAGTGCTGGTTTCCAAACCATACCACACAAAACCTTGTAGAGGCAGCTACTGCAATGGCTGTATTCCAAGCGTTCATAGTAGCACACAACCCTGAGGGGCTGGCAGCAGACATTGGAGAACTACCAGAGCTGCGCGACCCTGAGGCTGAGCCACATGAATCGTCCACTGACAAAGAATTTGGTGAGGAAGCCGAAGATTAATTTGATTATGTCTTAGAAAGTGGCTGGGAAGAACCCCTGGGCTACCATGAGGAAGAAGAGGAGGGTACCCTCGCGTAGGAGACCATTGATGCTCATGGTGATGTTGCACAAGAGGAGGCCAAGGATGCTGGCTAGCTAAAGAAGACGGTCTCCCTGTCCTCGGCATGTGAAGGCTCTGCTGGTAATTATTATTGTTGTGTTTTTTAACATTACAGTGTACTTCGTTGTAACATGTTTCCTATTTCATTGCTCAGTTTCTCTTGTATATGCAATGAAGGTACCACCAAGAAAACCAATTGGGCTTGGACTATCCATCATTTCCTCTAGGGGTATGGGATAATTTTTTTTAGATAGGCTAGTGTAGCGTGTTAGAAGACTACAATACATTCATATAAACCTTTACAGAATGTATTTCAAATTGTGATTGCACATTGGTTTACATGCACACCAAAGTGGACAACGTGATGCTTTAAAATCCTAAAGCAATGTATCAATCACATGACAACATGAAAAATTACGTATGTACTAGGTATTTGAGGCATGTACGCTTGTAATATTCTTGAGAAAATACCAGACATTGCAGCCTGGTATTTACCTTGGAAATTCATAGTATCACAATGTAACTCTATGCCAAAAATTTGTGATGGCACATGATGTTGCTCATGGATTTGTCGAGGGATAACGTACTTAGGTAGCTACAAAAGACGACCTTTTTATTCTAATGAAAATATTGTAGTGCCAGGCATCTCAGTTACATGTAAAGTAGGTATAATGCCTTATGTGACCGATTATGCTTCTCCCAAGTGAAAATTGTCTTGAGGACAACACACCCTCCTGTCTCCGTTACATCCGTGCATACCATAATGGATCAGGATGGACACATGGCTATCATTGAGGAGGAAACCACGAAGAGACGATGACAAGACCCTCAGAAACCCAGGCGCCAGCATTTGATCTATGGGTCTGGAGGACATCTGTTGGTCATGGTGTCCCATGCATGTTTGTTCTTCAGCTGCATTCATAGGGGAGGCTGGATAATGGTCCTCCATGCACCCACTCGAGGCTTTGTATGATGGTACTCCCATCTTAAAAAGGTGGAAATGGTAGGCCTAGACACCATTTCAGCTAACTAGGAACACAATTTTGGACGGGGTCATGTGTGACGGAGAGCAACTACTAGCAATAACCCTATGTGCCTTTGAAGACAAAACTCAAGTACCAATTAGCAGGTAAAGCGGTTTTTTCACGCAATGTTTACAATCCCATGGAGTGAATGTACATCCGGTGGTGCACCGGTTGAACAAAAAAACCCATTGTACCTGGAACATGTATTCAAATGTCAAATTCATGGTGCAAAATGGCGGACACATATTCTTTTAGATTGTATGTGTCAGCGAATGTGAGATGTCATTGGCACACTATTCATACAATATTGTCCCCATTGTTATTTGTGCAATCTCTTTAGTTAAAAACTTCATCAAGACTTCTAGGTTTTTATCTTCAAACCCAACACTTTTGAATACGGGTTTTATTGTGACAACTGCATTCCTTGCCAGTCTTTTTAGCCTGGCACGGTGTTTGTGTCCTCGTGTTGATGGTTTTGTTTTGTTTCTATTTATCCACTGTCCGTTTCCAGTTGGTTTACGGAGGTATTTGTTCCACTCATTTCCGGTATTAATCATTATCTCCTACTCGTAGACTTCTTGTTGCTTTTGAAAGGTAAGTTGCCTTGATATCTAAGGCATTTCCTATGGGGCGAGGGTATCTGTGACATTGTGTGTGACCACTTGGGTATATCAGCTTCACATTTTGCATGTGTATGGTATCCCTGGCATTAAACCCAAAGATTGGTGACGTGGAAATGAGCTTGACAATAACGGATGTGCACACATTATACAACATGTTTCCTTTGTAATGCTCCAGGCCTTCACTGACTCTGGCGGAAAACAATTCAAGACAAGAACTGGGGTTGTCTCAAGTAACGCAAAGACCTTTCTAACTCACAAGTTTGGAACTAGCATCAAGAGGAAATTTTTTATTGGAAAAATAAGACATAAGAGTTTAATTTAAAAGGGTTTTACTCGGATACCTGTAACACGCGCACTATTGAGGTAGCATGCCCGTATTGTGGAGTTTTCCACCCGCCATATCCAGCACATAAAAATAAGAACAATGTATCCGACCCTCGCTCGCCATGCTTGATCAGCAACATGCGTCACTGATCGAGTATGGCAAAGAGGGCCATGTGACCATCGCTCGATCCTGACCCTCGCTCCTTTGCATATTTGCGATGGAGCGGTAACCCTTTCTTTCTTTCTTTCTTTTTTAAACTGCAAAGCCCCCATTAGGGGGGATTGGGAGTCCACCGACGCAAAACAGAAACGGAAGAAAGAAAAAAAAAGTCATCGCTCCATCGCGGTGGAACAGAAACGCCCATTTCAAACTTTTGCTTTTTCAACAACACACAAACCACCCTTGGATTTCAGGAAAAATACTTTCAAGCCCAATCTTAAATTACAATTGGGGTTGGGTTTTGTTTTTTGTTTTGTTTTTTTTTTTTTTTTTT
>SZWC01002926.1:72610-83563 GCA_023375785.1 Penium margaritaceum
TTTTTTTTTTTTTTTTTTGTTGGGCCCCGCTTTAGCAGGACCCAGCAGATTCCCTTTCAACACATGGGGTGTCTCAGACTCCCCTCACAAACCCCGTGCAAACCTCTCTCCCAATAAATCACAAACTCCTCAAAACATGGGTTTGTGAATATTCAAGGAGCTTGATGATGTCAGCACTCCCAAGCTGCATTTCATGCAACGATGACGTGGTTTTGTGTGCTTTTTTTTGTAGTTTCTTTTCTCCAACCAGTGGCTGAATCAGCTTTACAGTTAAAAGTTGCTATCTATGCCATTCCTAAATAAGTAGGTGTGGATATGCCAGCTTAAAGATTGGATATATCGGGTACCTTGTCCATTGGTCTGGACCCCGAAGACCTCTCTAACTCACTAGTTTAGAACTGGCGTCAACAGGATTTCTTGAAAGTGAAAAAAGGAGAAGATAATTGTTCAATTCAAAATACATGACCGCCCATCTTTCCAAGCCCGGGAGCCTTCTCTGCCTTGTTGTCACGGCTTGTTAGGTGTTTTAAAAAAACATCTTTACTTTGTACAAAACACTATATACCCATTGCCACAGATAATAAACCCAATCAGACCACATTTTTCACAGTTTAACCGATTGGCCCATGCCCCTTGTACTTTGGATTAGTCACCATTCCACCCTCACGAACAAAGACAAGCCCTGTTTGGAAAATGGCCACAAAAAATACTTCACACACCCAATGAAGTGGGGCTGCTGTCACCATCACTCTGAATGCCACCTAGAGTGCTTCGGCTGTTGACGAGCATCAGCAATGAGGCATGGAACGTGGTTTGGCAGGATGAGAAGGGACCACTGTGCTGGGTTGGGTTTCTGATTACTACACCACGTGGGGGCTACTTGGGACCACACATCGGGACTTGTCAAAATGAATTCCCTTTGACTCGTAAACCTGGTACATACTTGACATATACTCTACGCCAAACATTTGTAAACCCATTCCTCCTCCGCTGCATGGTGTATTCCATTAGATGCCGTGGCGCCTCTTGGATTTAACCACCTAACCCTGACTTTGGATCGTTGGGCTTTCGTATTAAAGCCATGACTAGGTTTATGGAAGACCATCACCCCACCACCTCCCCCCATGGAACACAGTCAGACGATGACAGAGTGGGCTGAGCTGAAGTGTGTATGGGTCATAATGCATACTGAGCTCGGTATGTGTATGGGTCAAAATGCATACTGTGCTCAGTATGCATAGTGAATACAGTGATCTGCGCCTTAAAACAAGCATGCGTACTGGAGCCATCTGCATCAAAGCCACAGTTGATGTTGACGCCACCGACGGGGATGAATCACATGTCATTGTGTCAAGTGACGAGGATAGAAGCAGTAGCAATGGCAACGTCAGTGAAAATAGCAGCAGTGATAGTGAGCAGCAAACTGATGACAGTACAGACACAAAAGTGATGACAGTACATCTATTCTATCCAACAACCTCTGACAACGGCATTAGCTTATCACCATTCACTAAGCAGTGCTTGTACTGTGACTGGTTTTCCATCAATCACTTTTGCACCATTTACAAGGCAATGAAGCAAAACAAGACAGAATACAGCACGGTGGAACATCTACGTGCAACATTTTGTACCCCTATTGGGTTCTGTGTGTAGGACCGCCTCTCTCCCTCCACTGTTGCTGGGTAGTTTGAGCCGGGAACTCTCGTTCCCAAGTCTCAATTCAAGGACGCCATGCTCGTATCCATCAAAGCAACTGCAACGACACTGATCTCCACAAATCAAAAGAGGAAGTGCAGCTATCAAGGGAAGAGGTCATGGTTGGCCACCCGTCCATAGATCGTGGAGGAGATGAAAAAAACTTCTCAGCGACACCTATGCTGCAGATAACTGAGAAAGCCGCTACGATTCCATTGCAACCGTTCCCGCGTGATTTGGTTGAGAGACGAGCAAGTTACAGTCAGGTTTACAAGTCAGCCATGGTTTTGGGTGAGAAGACCTAAGTGTCGGGCTCAAGCAGCTAAGAGCTCGAGTGGGTGAGTCTCGAGCAGCGAGACCCACCCGTCGGGCCAGCGAGCAAAGCTCGCTGGCACACCAAACTCGAGCGAGGACAAAACCCTCGAGTGTCACACAAAAGGGGCAGTCTGCCCCAACCTAGGTCTGCATCCCAAAACACAAACAATGTTGCTAATAAGCAGCGGACTAATCTAGGTTCACGTGACTGTGTCCAGTGTCACACAAGCATAATGAGAATAGTGGATAGGCGATGCTGCGAGAGGGAGGCGAGCACACGAGGGACGCCGGACGGATGGGTGCCAGTGGTCGTCCGGCGTGACAAGTCATCGGCGCCTCAAGGTGTGTCAGCTCCACTCTCTGGGTCAGCATGCCCTGCGCACTCAGGTCCACACGGGAGGGGAAATATATCCAGAGAGGATCAACACGCCCCCTTGGATGTGAGTGCGGTGGGGATGCAGCCAAGGTGCCCAAGTTGGAGGTGCAGTGCTGAAGATGGGAGTGCCTTGGTAAGGAAATTGGCTAGCTGGGCATCGCCACTGATTGAACAGACTTGGACAACGCCTGCTTCTACTACTTCACGTACAAAATGGTGCTCCACACTGATGTGCTTAGTGCGAGGATGCAACACACCATCATTTGCGGCAATGCGGCGTGCAGCTGAACTGTCGCTATGCATTGCCACAGCATGCGTGTGTAACCCCAACTCCTCAAGCAGGCGCGTCAGCCAGATACATTCACACGTAGCTTCACCCAGTGCCATGTACTCAACTTCAGCTACACTACAAGCCACGCACGATTACTTGGCACTTCGCCACGACACTGCCGTACCCCTCACACGAAACACATAGCCACCACAACTGCGCGCCCCACGATCACGTGCATAGTCACTGTCACAATACCCATCCAACAGGGGACTCGCTGAGGGGGCAAAGACCAGGCCAAGCTGAGCAGTGTCCATCACATAGCGCAGCAGCTTTGGCAATGCTTTGAGATGTATGCTGCGTGGTTGTTGACTGAACTGTGCCAGCACATTCACTGGGCAGGAGATGTCAATACGTGTTGTGGAAGCGAGGTAGGACAAACTGCCGGTGATTTGCCTGTACAGAGTGGGGTCACAGTCCGGTCCGTAGTCGGTGGTGTCTGTATCCAGAAGATGTGCATACACATCAGGGCTCATCGGTGAGTGCTGTCGTGGCAGATGCTGTACTAGGTTCTGAAAGCGTGTCATGAGATGTGCAATGAACCATCCTTGGTGCACGGTGAGGGTGCGAGCAGTCCTGTCTCTCACGATAGTCATTCCCAAGAAGTTTGTTGCCTCACCCAGGTCTGTCATGCTGTAATGCGTGGTAAGAAGCTTCTTTGTTTCTGTGATGAGAGAGAGAGAGGGTGACAAGATAAGCAGGTCGTCCACATATACCAACAAGGCGACTGGAAGACCGTTATGCCATCGCAGCAAGAGAGAAGGGTCGCTCAAACTTTGGATAAACCCTCCAGATTCAAGTGTGCACCGAATCTCTTTGTTCCAGCAGCATGGGGCTTGCTTGAGCCCATAGAGAGCCTTCAGAAGTAGCCACACCCGATCTGTACCATCATCAAACCCTTTGGGTTGCTTGACATACAGTTCCTCCTCCAGTGGACCGTTGAGGAAGGTGTTTTTTACATCCATTTGGTGAATTTCCCAGTCTTCATGTGTCGCTACACCCAACAGTGCTCTACCAGTGCTGTACTTCCCAACTGGGGCATAGGTCTCAGTGAAGTCCTGACCTGGTACTTGATGGAAGCCCTTTGCCACCAACATCGCTTTGTACTTCTCGATAAGTCCTGCCAAGTTTCTTTTCAGCTTGTACACCCACTTGACATCGATGGCTTTGCGCCCAGGTGGCAAGGGAACAAGTTCGAACACACCGTGCTCCAGAAGGGCATTCAACTCGGCCACCATGGCCTTCTCCCATTCCGCCGCATCAGCGCGCCCCCTTGCCTCAGTAAGAGTCTGTGGCTCCACAATGGTATGGTCCACAGAAACTGGACCAGTTGTGTGATAAAACTTTGTGTAGTTCACACGCTGTACATTGCGTGAGGAGCGTCGCACAGGTTGTGGCGACGACGTCCCAGCGTCCTCTGTGCTGGTTTGAGACACTCCGGTGTGTAGCCCAGGGGGTGTGTGGGAAGCACTAGAGTCTGTACTCAGTAGGTCAGTGGGCGTCAGTAGATCTGTGGGTACAGATGATGCCCTTTCAGTATTCCCTTGATGCTGGGGTTTCCCAGAGGACACTGTGGGTGTGTGAGGGACAAATACAGGGACGCTCACATAGTCTGGGTACTGTTCAGCATGGTGATGTGTGGTACATTAGGCAACGTGCGGAACTGTTTGTAGGGCATATGCTCTAGAAAGGAGGCATCCCTGCTTTCAAGGAAGCTGTGGTTGATGGGGTCCCAGAATCGCCATGCTTTGGATGCATGGGAGACCCCTACAAAGACGGACCATCGACCTCGTGGACTGAGTTTGTGGTCTCTTTGCGGCTGTACAAACCACACGCATGCCATGGTGCCCCAAACCCTTGCTGGTCGGAGGTCTGCCTTTTCTTTAAACCACCGCTCCCACGGTGTGACCGACTTGGGCAAAGGCCCTTGTGGCACCCTGTTCCATACCCAGGTCACGTACTTGACGGCTTCTTCCCAGAAACCAAAGGACAAACCTGATTCACCCAGCAGGGTGCGTAATGCATCACCGAGGGTTCTGTGCCACCGTTCAGCCACACCATTTTGCTGTGGTGTGTACGGTGCAGTAGTTTGATGCTCAATACCTTTGACTTTCAGTTCTGCACTTAAGGTGCCCATGAACTCTCCTCCTCTGTCTGTGTGCAAGCGCAGTAGCTTGCACCCGGTCTGATGCTCAGCGAGCGGTATCCATTCTGTAATGGCTCGTTGAGCATCCGATTTAGACTTCAGCAGAAATGCCCAGCGAAAGCGGCTGAAATCGTCTGTCAGGGTGAGAATGTATTGTGACCCATACTGAACCGAGGGCACGGGCATTGGCCCGATTAGATCTGCATGAACCAGTTCAAGGGGTGCCTTGCACACCTTCTCGGACCTGGGGAAGGTCTGTCTGTGAGCTTTGCCTTCCTGACAGTCGAGACATGCACTCGCACTTAGACCATGTGGGCAGTCTGTGGGGTTGAGACCATGTGCGGCTGTGTGTTTGATCATGTCCGTGACTAAGTCAGTGTTGATGTGTGCCAGTCGGTGGTGCAGCGGATCTGTGTGCTTTGTGTCAGTGGCAGTAATGACATGCGTCTGTGGTCAGTGTGAGTGTGTTTGTGTCAGTGGAAAGAGAGTGAGTCGGTACAACATGTCCTCGTGCAAGGGGCCATCAGCCAACAGTGCACCAGCAGCATCAAAGAGCATGCAACGTTGCTTTTGCGTGAGAGTGGACATGTGTGCTTGACGATCCAATTGACCCCCAGACAGCAAGTTCACTTTCAACTTGGGAACGTACAGAACACCAGTCAGCCAAAGTATCCCACCAGGTGCTTGCAACGCCACTGTGCCCACACCCGCAGCCTTCAGTACCTCCCCAGACCCTGTTTTTACACCCTCGACATCATGCGTAGCATATAGCGACACAAACAGCTGGTGGTGTGGTGACATGTGATGCGACGCTACAGTTTCAAACAGCCATTCATGCATCGGGAGTGTGTGCAATGTGGTGACATGAGTGTGCGCCAGCCGCTGACCTGACGACTGTGGCATGGTTGTTGGATCTGGAGTCTGCAGTTCCATGGGTGCTGTCCACCCAGCCGCGGGTGCTCCTGCTGTAAGCTGCTGCGACTCGGCCATGTCCGCGTAGATACGCTGCGCCCATGCCGGCGTGAGAACTGGGACTGCAGCATTTGGCGGGACGTAGAAGGGTCCCTGGTACAGCGGGAGTGGCCCCTGGTGAAGTGGAGGGCCCGTCGGCAGCTGCAGCGGAGGTGGTGCATAGGTGACGCCGCCGAAGGGTACAGTGCCTCCAGGTCCTGTGGCCATTGGCGTCGACCATGCCGGTGGCTGCAGATGGTGGCCGAGCTACGGACGAAGTGCCAAAGGAGCAAACCTCTGCTGCGGCTGCTTCTACTAGGACATCATAATGGGTTGGAGATCTGGGCATGCATGCCAGAAATGGCCAGGCTTGCCGTAGTAGTTGCATGTGCGCCCTCCACCACCGCCCCGGCCACGTCCCCGTCCTCTGCCTGACTGGTTGCCTGATCCTCCATGGCCCCAGCCTCCTCCTCCTCTGCCTCCTCCCTGTCCAGCTCCAGTGGAGGCACCTGACGAGGACTGATGGACGAAGGCGCTAGCTGTCGGGGTGTCAATCTCTCGCTCCTCCCCACGAAGTATTTCCTCATAGTGTCGAAGTTCCTCAAAAACCTCAGCAAGGTCCGTGCTCTCAACGTCTGTCACACGGAGACGTCGCAAGAGCCCCCGCCGAAACTCTCTATAGGGATCTCCAAGATGGAGCAGAACAGGATCAAGCCATTCGAGCATGGAGCAGGATGCTCCGAGCCCAATGATGCGGCGACGAAGGTCCATCGCTGCATCCCAGTACTCTACAATGGGCGCCCCTGGCTTGGGGCGAAGGCGTCGAAGTCTGTCACGCAGCAAGATCACAAGTGCCATTCCCCGTTCCTCATGACGTGTGGCGAGATGCTACCATGCCTCATAGGGACGGGAAGCACCACTGCGAGGATCTGATGGGTCCTCCCCTTTACCGCCAAAGCGGAAATGACGGATGGCGTACGATTGTTCGTCGGGCAGGGCTCACACTAGGGCATTGAAAGCCCGGAGCAAGACGCGATCGTCAGTCGCGTCGGCGGGTGGAAAAAGATACAGCTCGTCCAGCCCGTGCTCCGCCGCCCACGCCAGAAATACGTCCTTCCATGCTAGGAAGTCTTGCACGCCCAAGGCCGGCGGCGTCAAGTCCTTCTGGGACATGGCCCTGCTGATATCTTCCCATGTCACCGTGACAGCACCGCCTCCCCCACTAGCGCCGGCACCGGTACCAGCACCAGCGCAAGTGGGGTCGCCACTGCCTCCAGCATTGGCCCCACCCGGTGCTGATCCTGCTTGGTTCATGGCTTGTGGGAGTCAAGGGTGGGTCCTAGGCTAGTGACGTAGGCCCTGGCTGCCCTCGTTGCTGCCGAAAAAAATTTCGGCAGCAATTCGCCAAGCCCAGTTTGGGCCTAGTTTTCTGTCGCGAGCCTTTCGCTCGTGGATTCCGCCTTGTCTTGACCTGGTGATGTTGCTCAGGCCTCCTCGGACCTGCACAGCGGGTTCTGTGGGCTAAGGGACCCCGCCACCACCTCAAAGCGGGGGATCCGGCACTTGGGCTCTCCCTCCCACGTTGTTCCCACCCTCGTGGGCGTCCCCTTGCCTCTTGCCGCCTCAGCTGTTTGCGCGTGGCCTCAGAGGAGGGTTTCAACCGCCCCTGGTGGCGGGCGCGACTGTCCTTCGTGGCGGCCGCGCGGATCTAGTCCCGCGCGTGGCTTGGCCGCCACCTTTTCTGCTCCGCGCCACCCCTATTCCTGCTTCGACAGCTAGCGAAGTAGCTCTGATACCATGAGAAAGCTGCTACGATTCCATTGCAACCGTTCCCGCGTGATTTGGTTGAGAGACGAGCAAGTTACAGTCAGGTTTACAAGTCAGCCATGGTTTTGGTTCAGAAGACCTAAGTGTCGGGCTCGAGCAGCTAAGAGCTCGAGTGGGTGAGTCTCGAGCAGCGAGACCCACCCGTCGGGCCAGCGAGCGAAGCTCGCTGGCACACCAAACTCGAGCGAGGGCACCCCTCGAGTGTCATACAAAAGGGGCAGTCTGCCCCAATCTAGGTCTGCATCCCAAAACACAAACAATGTTGCTAACAACCAGCGGAATAATCTAGGTTCGCGTGACTGTGTCCAGTGTCACACAAGCATAATGAGAATAGTTGAGAGGCGATGCTGCGAGAGGGAGGCGAGCACACGAGGGACGCCGGACGGATGGGTGCCAGTGGTCGTCCGGCGTGACAAGTCGTCGGCGCCTCAAGGTGCGTCACCTCCACTCTCTGGGTCAGCATGCCCTGCGCACTCAGGTCCACACCGGAGGGAAAACATATACAGAGAGGATTAACAACAACGCCCTCAACAGCAAAGTTACTAGCAAGGAAATCCGTATGTTCATCGTACGTTTTGCTCCATATGAACTTGAGCATCCCGGGAGTTGCACTTTTGGATGCCAGTGGGCATGCAATTTTGTGATCCAGGTATTAGGATGGTCATGGAGGTGTGGCACAATGGCTGTGCAAAGGGTCCTCACTGGTTGGGTGGCAAACGTTCATAAAATGCATCAATGTGTCAGTGTGATGTGCTCTCTTTACAACATGAATCATTTATTAAATTCAACACACACTGCCGTTGTGAGAGTACAGACATACAGTTGATGCCATCGACGAGTCACACCTTGTCTTCAAAAGGCTCCAAGGATGTTGGGATCCTCGGACTTAAAGAACAAGCGGCAGATTACTACACTTGTCACATACAGCATGACGGGTGAAATGCTACCATTGCAGCTCATATTTGGTGGGAAGTCCAAGAGGTACTTGCCGCATGGCCCCAACTACCACATGCTGACTAACGCTAGGTCCATTTTTTCTCACGTCCAATTAGTGTGTGAACGGCGAGATGACTCGCGAGTGGATTTGTGGAGTTGTGCAGCCACACTACAAGCATATGTGCACTTAGATGCACATATTCAAGGCTAACACCACCATGCTTCTCATCCTGGATGGCGGGTGTCCACATGCATGTGCATCTTTCCAGCTGTGGCTGACGCACAACCATCCCTGCATGAAAATTTTCTACGTCCAACCTGGTTCCGCATCCAACGGGCAGCTATGCAACGTGGGAATGATGTACCCATTCAAAAAAAGAATCAAGGAGCAGTACACTGCATGGGACACGACCCATATACGCAAGAGGCTTCCGACAACAGTGGGCATGTCCATCCTCAAGCAGGAGGCATGTGACTGGTTTTTAATAAACCTCTTACCTGGTGACTGAATAGGAGAAGCACAAAACCGTTGCCATGTCAGTGTCTTGGAGCACATTACCCTATGCTCACCTAAGCGTGTTGAAGAGAGGACGATGCAGATGTGTGGCAGTTAATGCATCCGTCAACATTGTGTTTCTCATGCGGGTGGTGTAATTCACCAAGTCTGTACACATGCCATCCCCACTAATGGGTTTCGACCTCATGATCTGTCAAAGTACAAAGTGCACTACCCACAGATCCATCAATCTTGTTGTACAGTTCCATGTGCAGAATTCTAATGTTATTTCACATGAAGAAACTTTTGCAGGGTCTTCTGACGAGGACACTCATCTGCCTTTGTTGGACAACACAGACAAGGAGTTTCATAAAGCTCCAGCTCCAAATTTGAGGAAGAGTAGAGGCCAATGTGCGGCCTTCTCCAATGGACGGCCCTTTGTAAACGTGGTCGCCTGCCCCAAAGTGCTCCATGACTTTGCTGTGAACCGGGGCATGAATCTCTTGTGGGTCCAAAGTAATTCAACCTGCTTAGAAGTGTGCTGTGGCCAATGGAAGTCCTCTGGCTGTGCATTGCTCCTAGAGGCTAGGTACCGGCGTAAGGATGGAAAAATCCCCATCATTGAGTAACTCGAAGGCCACAAGTGAATTCCCATGTCTAAGAAGCATGACCAAGCATGTAGGACCCTGTGGATTCTATGACACATCAAACCAACATTCAAGAAGAAGCCCTCCACAGACTCAAAGACATTACAATGGATCATGGAGGCATGCAATACTGCAAAGGTAGATTTTCCACTGGTGTACAACACCAAGAAGGCATCTAAATAGAATTTAATGGGAGAAAAGACACTCTCTCCTGTATACACTGTAGAAGTTATTTGGTTTGTGCTTTGTTTTGTACATTTCCCTCATTGTTACTTATATACCGTGGATTAAGCTATATTCATCTGCGCCATATGGTTTGCATCTTAAGAGGATGGACTCAAGGAAAGTCACCTGCTTGGAGCAAGACATAAATGAACTATTACCCCGGGCCTTTATCACACCTGGAGAGTTTCATGAGGGTTGGAACAATGTGGGATGGCTGGTCACCATGGAGGCAACAATCCTGAAACATGGGTTCAAGCAAGTCCTACTGATTTCACAATATTGGGACACCAACAACCACTATGTTCCCATGGCATGGGCACTTTACAATTAGGAAGACAAGGATAGCTGGACTTTATTTGTGTAGTGTCTCTCTCAGGCATATCCCTCGGCCAAGGACCACGGTACTATTGTCATCTTTGAGCGCGATACATGCATCGTAGTTGCTAAGTCCCATGAGCTGCCGGGTGTGACACACACCTTATGTGCACAACACATCTATGAGAACGTGAAGTTGAAATCTGGTAGACCTATTCTGGAACCTAGTATGTGCTTTCATGCCCAGCAACTTTCAACGTTCCCGGGCCAAGCTGACGCGCTCCATGGAACCAGGATGGACACTACACCTACAGTGGCGGTAAGAAGATGGACATCCCGCCAGCAAAGTTGTCCATTCCTTGAATGTGCAAAACAATGAGCTACGCATGATCTAACCCTTCCACCACTTTGCACAGTTATATGTGTTATTCGATACATTATTTGTAGAGAGGCACAAGCTCGTACACCACTGATTCAAAAAAAAATGTACTCCTCTTATCCGTGAGAAGCAATTATATATATATATATATATATATATATATATATATATATATATATATTACCGTCCACACGAAGGACTTTGAAACTATCCAGACAAGGAGGATCATAAGGACAGTCAGATGTCCATAGAACCTCTCCAAGGCCAAGAAGTTGATGTCGATTGCAAACTGTGCAGCTACACTCCGTGGACACAGT
>SZWC01002926.1:91616-108674 GCA_023375785.1 Penium margaritaceum
CTCTCTCTCCCTCTCTCTCTCTCTCTCTCTCTCTCTCTCTCTCTCTTTCTCTCTCTCCCTGTCCATCTCGCTTCCTGGTGAGCTAGACACAGAATGTTGCATTAGCCACTTAAGAGAAGAAGGGAAAGAGTGCATGGTAAGGAGTAAAAGCAGACAACACTGGTGGACAAAGGCAGTGGACACTGTGTTTATTGCTAAAGTATGGTGGCGTCCACCACTACACGGAGTGAGTAATCCCTTGACTATGACAATATCACACGTGGCCTGAAGACAATGCACAAATATCAAGAAACTTACGGCACTACGTAGGCGAGCCATGTCATGGGAATGGAAACCATTGAGACACGGCCCTTTCATGCCAACTTCAGAAGCATCGATTAGTACCTAAAGGACCGCACCATTGTGGAGCTCTCTCAACTAATGGCGCTTTGTGAGGTGCGAGCATGTTGACATAGTCAACACCCAAACTTTCCTATGCTGTATGTTATCTGTCATGGTATGTTTGGAGGGGCTTAGTATGTTTGTGACAAGGATACGCTTGGGCCTGACACCAGCGCCTGGCTTTATGAGTTCCATGATTTTCATAAGCATCCTCATTCAATTCCCTATGCTAGGCGTCCAATAGAAGTTTATGGTTTCTTGGTGCATTTCTAAACAACGACAATAGGTAAGTTCCACCTTGTTCAATGAGTCCAATGCCAGTCATCTCATGAATTGTCACCATGCTCACTTCATCGTCATTTATCTTGTGTGGTCTGTTCATTTTGTCTGCAAAGGGTCTGAGTAGCCCTTGCATATCTAGGGGGTTGAATGTACTTGCTTTGATGTTCAATCTGACTCACTGTACATCTCTGGCACGGTTTTTTCCTACTCTTCAGATCAACTTGCTCTGGGTTTGGTCCAGTACCATGAGGGATCTTGTTCTTGATCACGTTGCTAGTTTTTCTATGGTATACACTTGTGACATTTGCATTGTTGTACTCTACGTGTCTGTTATAGCTTATTAGCACCATGTCGCTTGATACGCTCTATCTCTTTCTCCTACCCAATGTTCTATCCTTGTAAATGCGTGCTTGCTACAGCTATACTCTCGTATGAATTTTGGTGCTTATTCCATAACATTCCATGTCATGTGAGCAACTTTCCATGTCTTGTCCAAGCTCATCTCATAGTCACATATCCTTGATCTTGAAAAAAGCCATCCAAGACTGACAGTCTCTTCTGTGATTAGGTGCATCACTGCACCTATCCTGTATGTGACTCTTGGACCCTGCGTCCACTACAACTAGTCCACCCAAATCCTTGGTCCTCTACCGGTCAAGTACCTATCGGAATGCGGTCGGTACATCCTCGTCCTGGCCAACGACTTTAGTCTGGTGCAGTGGGTCTGTGGCCTCTGCCAAAACAATGATGCCACCATGGCAGGTCACTTGTGTTGTTCATGGCCGACTGTCATGCCTGTGATACTCTCCATACATTTTGCTTGGATAAGATTGGGAGTCCCTTGGCAAGATGGACGCGTACTTGGTAGACCATGGGAATTTCACGACTTCTTGCCCACTCAACACCCAAGTAGAATTGTGTATCAAAGCATTGGAAGCACACCATGGATGATGAGGTCGACACCATGTGGGTTTACTGTGATCTTGCCAAGTCCTTATTTGATGGCTTATTCTACAAGATGTGAATTTTGAACTACCTCACACATGGTCCTCAAGCTGGCACGTATTCAGAGTTTCGTGGCTTGCGTCTCGTACACTGAGGATCAGTAGGGCTCTAATGTCTCTCCACGATATCACATACATACCTTGTCGGGCATCATCCCATTGTAAAATATCTAAAGTATCTAGGACCCTTCTCATCACCGCGTTCTTGAGTCATGAGGCGGCCTCTTCTTCGAGGCTCTTACTTACAACAACCCCTCCTGCATTGTAGATGTAAAGTTTTCAGGAATTGAGAGAATAATGCTTCCTTGTATAAGTAATCTGGCGATGAAGTTTCAAAGGGGGTGGTGTACAAGTTCTAGCATACTTTCTAAATGCAATTTGGAGTTCATTTAAGTGATAGGTGATTTTCCAACGTTTGAAGCTCACGGATTTGGTTGAGGTGGCGACATCAAACAAGCATCATGGCGAGGCTCATTGGCCAGGTAACAAGAGAGCGGCGTTCAAGGCCAAAAGGAGACCGGAGCAGGTTCAGGGGACTCCATTAAATTAATTTAAAAGAATTTGTCCGCATGTGTTGTGGAGCAGTGGATTTCCTCCCACGAGAACGTGACTGTCGCTCATCTTGCTAGCCTAGGAATGTGTTAGAGAAGAGAATTTATCCAAATGTAATGATGTGATCCCTCAGCAAAATAGGGGCTTTTTACAAAATGTGAAAATGTAGATTCCCACGTATGAGTCAATAAAAATTTTCACGACCTCTGTAGTCATTTGTTTTCTTCCATAATATCCTTTTGTGCAACCCCCAATTGTCTCTCAAAAACAGTTGGTCCTACCGAGTCAGCTCTTGGTGAGCTTGATCATCTCCTCGAGTTCTATCCCATTTTCCATCAGTGTTATCGGGTCTTTAAAAAGGATTTTCTTCATTATTAAAGCATTTCTTACACTTTGCTTGTAGGTTGAACATTGCATCATCATGACAACATCTACTTCTACAGTGGCCGACAGCGACATCGCCAAGTTAGAAGGTAAGAACTTCTAAACTTGGAGAAACAAATTGAAGATGGTGTTGGTGGGGAAGGGCCTTAAGAGCATTGTAGATGAGATAGAACCAGCTGAATCCCCCCTCGCTCCCTCCTTTTCTCTCTCTCTCTCTCTCTCTCTCTCTCTCTCTCCCNCCCCCCCCCCCCGCTCAAGCCCATACATACTACAAGAATTGTGACGGTATCCTTGCCACCATCTACCTCTACCTCACCGAACGGCAGCCACTCCTCATCTATGAGATCCTCACGCCAAACTATGTTTGGAAAGTTCTTGAGTCTGTCTTCTCTTCTAAGTCAATTGTCATGCACATGCATATGTGTCATCTCTTTGAGACTGTGAATATGGGTGAGTCTGGACACATGGTTGGTGACATCAGTATGATGAAATCTCTTTTAGACTAGCTTATTGGAGTTAGGACCCTGCCAAGGAATTTGTTGTCATGCTAACAGTCCTCGCTTGCCTTTGTAGCAGCTATAATCCTCTTGTTGTTACCCTAGACCAGCGTGGTGACAGGCTCACCCTCAACAACGTGGAGGAGAGCCTACTCCTCGAGGAGGAGCACTGTACGGGAGATGAAGGTGAAAGCAAACTGGATGTTCCTCTCGTGTCCAGCTATGGCCACAGGGGTTATGCTGGACCAATGAGGGGTAATGGAGGAGGATAGGAAAAAAGAATAGACGTGTCACTGGTTCAGGAATCTAGACAATTGGGTATGAAATATTTGGAGGAAGAAGAGGATGGAACTTGTGGTAACAGAAGGAGTGGAAAATAAGTCCAAAGTTTTCACAAACGCAACAAATTGGGATAGTGGACTTGTGGCTACCATCCAATTCTTGCATGAGTTTAACAACACCACATTGTTCTAGATCATTTCTTGGGAGCCATGAGGCACATGAAGTGTTGCCCAAAGTGGTTCCTTTTCTACACTGGCATTGAGTGTCGTCAAGTGTTCATGGGGGACCGAGCAGACCAATCTGACACTAAAAAATGTTCTTGCACAGTATGCAAACCACACAACATGTACTGGACAGAAAACATGCCACCTACCGAACTCGTATACCATTGACAACTGCTACCGCAAATGGTAAGATTCCATTCGAGATGGTCTATAACAAACTTCCCTCCATATCAACAAGCATTCAAAGCCAACACCATATTCCCGCAGTGGACATCCACTAACAAGATTTCTCCAATGTCGGGAAGGAAACACGGCAGACCCTTGCAAAAATGTAAGCAACCGCGAAACAATCAGCGGACTGACACTACAACGATGACGTGTTTAGCGCTGGTGACCACGTCCTACTCAGCTCGCCCAACATGAGACGCCAAGGACAGGACTGCGGGAAGCTTCAACCCCCGTGGTTGGGACCGTTTGAGATCGAACAAATGCAAACCCACGACGTCTCTTGCCTTTGCCTACCTGATTACATGGCGATCCACCATGTCTTCCACATTAGCAATCTCAAGCACAACTGTTACCAAAGCGTTATATTTCCTGGCAGAGGATATGTACCTCCGCCTCCTATTGGAATAGATGGGGATATAGAGTACGTGATTGTAGAACTTTTTTATATCGATGTTGTGAAAGGATGATTAAATGCTCGATCAAATGACACGGTCACTGTGTCGCGCACAACGGTTGGAGCCCTGTAAAATCATTTGAGATGTCGATGATCTGATCGATGACTACTACCACTGGCCTACGTCTGCTTACATGCCCAAATGTCGTGGCCAAAAGGGGGGGAAGTGTTATATCATAGACGTACATGAATTTCTAAACTCCACAAGTGGGACTTTTTCTCTCTACATTTCTGGCCCATCATGCGATAACCGATAAAAGTTTACGCTGATCGGCCGAGAGAATTTGAGCCACTGTCCCGACCTGTGGTGCTCAGTCCGCGAAGGTTCTGACAACATTGGCCACTTCCTATAATGATCCGCCAAAGTACAACGAGCTGTATCAATGTTTTGAGACTATTAGGTCGACTTCTGGATGTCATTAGAACCTTACAAAACAACGCCTTGGTATCATTGAAACACCCTCACTTCTTTGGCAGACTTATTGGAAGAACCATCCACAGTACAACCTCACACGCTGCATGCATCTTTAGTGCCAAAGACTGAACACATGCCTCATTGTGAGTCTCTTCATCGAATGTGTGCACTTGACTACCTCGGCAGTTGTCATAGAAGTACTCTCACTAATAGATATAAACCATCCGCCTGTCCCAATTTGTTGATTTCCACTGATTTGCACCTCGTATCAACCACCCTTGCTTCGACCTGCGCAACCGCCCGACCTCCGGTGTTATGATTGAAAAGGATGTGGCATGTTCGATCACTTCCCATGTTAGTCAAGGAATATCATGTACCGTCTCGTTGTTTTGACATATTTTGACTGACTTGTTGACAACATTGGAATCTTTAAAAATCACGTATCAATAGGATGTTTTTGTCGCATATCCAGTGTTGTTGCAACTAATTGACACTACACCAAATTCTTGGAAGGAAATAATGCGAAGGCCAATTGGTCAAAAAATGCTCTAACATCCACCAAGTGCCTATAATACTAATGAGGGCCACTGTGAAGAAATTATAATCCGGATGTCCACCGCAGAGAAAGTGTGCGCTGAGAAAACTAAAATACCCTGCATACCCACTCTCCACACCCACCAACGTAACACGACAACATTGAAACAGGACCCCATTGTTGGCCCGCGTTTCAAGGACAGCGTGGCACATGACTGCGCTAGTAGACCACACATTGACTCACTGACTCTCCTACCTGGCAATATTCTCATTGTGGTCACCCATTGGTCCACTGCATACATAGAGCTTTCAAGTGTCCAATGGTCGAGCGCCGCACATTTGCCTCTTCCGATGACCAAAGACCCCGTGCAAATGCTGTTTGCATGCTAAGTTCACGGCGTGAACTGCAAAAATCAATGTTGAACCCACATTTCCTTTGTTGAACAAGTCATCGTAGTCAAACCTACAAACCATCCGTGTTTGCAGAGAACCAAGAGAGGAAGGGAACGCCATCTCTACTGTCGACTCCACATTGCATCCAGTGCCTGGTGTCCCTCACCACATACTGCCACATGGACGAGATGGACAGGCATAACAAACCGACCAGTTGTGTGTAGTTCACCATAAGAAGGCCATGGTTCACTCGGCCCACGTTTCCACAAGTGTGGGCCAAGTAACAAATGAAATATGGACGTCGATGTCCATTGTCTCGCCGTAACTATTGTTTGTACAACTCATGAACATGGCTACTGACGGCAGCATGACTGAGGTTCCCAATGGCCCTTGCCGATGGGACCATGTCAGAGTGTGGGGTGGAGAGGAAGCATTGCGGTCATCAGCCATGTTGCAACCGCGGGAAGCCGCAGCTGCATAGGCCACCATAAAGGCAGACTATGATGATTTCGTAATGCTGAATGGGATGCCATCATGGACATCCACACCTCCTCAATCGGAGACCATAGTTTGGATCCTTGGCAGGTGTATGCCCTCTCCACGTCTGCCTAACACTCGTGATCTATGGGAGCCAAAGCTGTACACAGAGCCTCCCAACCCTTAGTGTTCCTAGAAGTGGACATGTGACATATTCATCTCTGAAGTCATGTACGATATCTCCGCAAGATTCCAATCCGTGTTGACACCCATGTGGCTAAGTATACGCTTCAATCCATGAATGATGTATGTCGTGTCTAATACATAAATCAATGTCAAGTTGTGGAAAACCAGGGTACGTGTAGTATTCGTTTCTCTATTCCATTCCAATATGTCCTCTACAATGTATATGAACTTGTCTATGTGCCACGTGCAGCCTTACTTCTCACCATGATGTTTGTATATGGAATGGCAAAAACTATAGTGTCTTCACATACACACTTTGGCATGCAGGACGTGTGTCTAAAGAGTAGCTTCAATGTGTTCACTTGGGTGGATGTTGCATGTCACTGCGAGCATGTTCATAGTATGTTATTGTCTATGTGAAGTAAGTTCCGACCAGCATGCTTACACTGTAATTCCACTTTTGTTACACTCTAGTTTTCTGTCTAATGTCAGGTTGTGGTCTCGTGTCACAAAACAAGAGGATTAATTACTAATGTTCATTTGATCAGGATGATAGAAATAAAGCAAGAAGGACAATGAAAACAATATGAGTACATCGTATCAAAACCAACATTGATTTCATCAAGTCCAGTGAAACAGGGGTGCCATGTCACATGCACTAACCCACACTTGAACGAACATGGGTTGGCCATGCACGAGACATATGACATCATGAGCTGGGCACTCGGCCTCTTCAAAGAACTACTGACAAGCATCATGAAACGCTTTTCTAAAGGGGAATGCACACAATCCCATGGATGGTTTTACCACTTGAAATCTGGCCTATCCACCCTCTCTTTCTCCTAGGTTGAGAGATGCCATCTTGCAAGATATGACCTCTCCATCATTCGTCGCACTACCCGTGTCCTGGGACACGTGTAATCTGACCCTCTACCGGTGCAATTTTTATACTTGGTCCCCTCTTTACCACGGTCTTCGGCAAGACATGGAACTGCACACAGAAATATTGACATAACAAGGAATGGTTGAGGGTAATCGAGTAAACACTTATGCAAAAATGTACAAGTGCACAACGCATGCACCGACACATTACCTTTAGTCAGAAAAAATGGCCTCTGCACATCCTCATTCATCAAAGTGGCTCCTTGTCCTTGAAGGTGTCCGGGGAGGAGGAACCGTCTGTTGACTCCCACTCCTTAGTCTTAGTAGTCACGTAGTCAGAGGCTTTGTCCTCCTCTGACCAGTCCGAGGAGGACAAAGCTTCGTCCTCGTTTGTATCGGGTGCCCCCAGGTCATCTACCTGGGAGCAAACCACGGGGTCCGCTACGTCGCCTGCACTGGCAGGCATTGCATCTGTTTCATCACATGTAGTAGCAGTTGTCAGTGCTGTACCACCCGCTGGACTTGTTCTTGCCGAGTTCTGACATGTTGTCTATCACAAGCTCAACCTCTAGTACGACACCTGAGTCAACACATGTGGAATGACCCTCTCTTGGTTTTCCTGTGCCTCGCCCACCATCACCGCACTCCCTGCGTCCTGCAGGAAGCGGTCTTGCATGAGCTATTGCTACGTTGGCCAGTGAGAGGGCTGGTGGATTGGTGCACCACCTCGACCCATGACCAGCCAGCCTGAAGTGGCGTTATATGCGGTCCCTCTTGCGATGCTCATACCGGTCCTTGCGCTTGGTCTTTGGCCTGCCATCACCTCGCTTCTTTCTTGGGAGGCCCCACCCTTTCTCTGCGTTCTACAATTCACACAATTTGACCCGAGACATTCGGTGGCGTTATGTCCTCTTCCACTCCATCTTCGTCATGTGTATGTCCACATACATCACCGGGCTGACTCCCCCATATAGGAGAAGGCTGACTGCATGTTGACATGGATAACCGTACTCGGCCCACTGGCCGCAGCTGCGCGTTTTCGTGTTGTAGACCACATCTCACCCAGAGAGGCTCTTTGGGCCCAAGACAGTCCCAGAGAGTAATCCTGCCGGGATGATGCCGTACTCCCGCGCGTGCTGTGTGTAGTTCTTCATCTTCCCATCGGCGAGCGGGACGAGTGTAGTCTCGCAGTCATGCGTAATCTTCCGCCGATGTGCAAGCAAAATTTACTCCCACACGTATAGCTGTGCAATGTAGTGGAAGGGATACATATGATGGAGGTCCATAATACAAGCATTCAGTGACTTGGCCACGTTGTTGGTCGTGTGCCTGCCATGTGCCATGGGTATAAACATCCTACTCCACGTGTCCAATGGGATATCCGGTTCTCCTCCACCACCGAAGATGTCCTCCAGGCCTTGCTTATATGCCCGTGAAAGCACTTTCCAGGCGCGCTTGAATTCCTTGGTAGTGAAGGCATGTGTGAGGGTCTAGAAGAGGTCCACTACCACCCAACCCGCTTTGGACTGCACGTTATTGCAGAAGTGCTACAAAAAGATAGAATGCGATACTCATGGCATCACACGAGCCATAGTAGCAAGGAGCCCTCCATCATGGTTGGAGATGATGACTGTTCCACAATCCTTTGCCATGGGATACGCCTCCAATAGTTGCCAAACGAACCAATTCCACTTCTCTTTGTCGTCCTGACCGCACAACGTCAACGCCATGGGCACTAAATGGTTGTTGGCGTCCCAGAAATAGGCAATGAGCATCACCTACTTGAAACCGTCTATCAACAAAATGGCATCCATGGTCATCAAACGGCGAACATGATTCCAACCCTCGCGACAGGCTCTGGGCTTGATGAAGGCCAGACAGAAGAGGGTGCCTTCTTGTCCTACTCGGCTCATGCCACGGTACGTGGGTCCACCCTCTTCAACTGCAAGACATACAGCGCATATGCAGCACTGTTCACACACCGTTCCTTCACCTTAGTAAAATGGGTACGAAATAGGACAAGAAAGAAGGAATACTAACCTCTGTGATGTAGGTTAGGAAGAGAGACCAGGGTAGCGTTTTTTTCCCCCTTCGACTTCTTCTGGGCCGCCTTTTTTTGCCCGGTACACGACCGGGTAGTGGACCTTCTCGTCGGCCCGTGTCTCAACAGTCTGCTACAACACCTTCGTGTCGGTGAAGGGCTTCTTTTTTTATCGTCTGTTCGATGTGGCGCAGGGCCCATGCAGCATGGCATGCATGGTCGCCCTTCTTTGTGGGAGGGGTACATTTGTGGCCGTCGACATACTCGATCACGGCGATTTTGCCGTGTTTGCGCTGGTAACATGCATTCAGTAGCCATGCAAAAACTGCGGTCTTCCACGGATCGTAGTGCACCTCAAGTCGAGTGGGCTCACTACCGACCCAGGAGAGTGGCATGTTGCGGTCAACTGCGAACTCTTTGACGGCTTCTTGACGGGCCTTCATGTTACGGAAGGCTCAGCCTCTCGGGAAATCCGCGCATCAGGCGGTGCGCTTGTGTGCGCGAGAACGGTGAGCGGCTTGGACATCTGTGCCGTTTTGTCCGCGGGGGCGGTGGAGTTTCCTCATCAGAGGACTCTGCGCAAAAGGAACGTATGACCATGGCAGAAAAATGGGTGGAAAAAGGATGACAAGGACATGCAATGTTTGGCGGTTAGCGGAGATCGTACTTCAACATAACAAGAGGTTCAACCCCATCGGGTGTGACGCCGTTTCTACAGACATAGTGGGTTCAACCACCCGCACGGTAACCACAAAAGGGACGGACACGATGACTCCCGCCAATCTGCATTGTGCGCTCTTCAACGAGCTAAGAAAACACGATATTATGTGCTCTACAACACTGGCGTGACAGTTGTAGTCGTGATCCTCCCAGCCGGTGAAGAGGAAGGAGGACTCGGGGTGGCAACAGGAGACAGGGACATCGGGAGGGTTGTCGTCCTTGTCGTCCATGTAGTAGACCCCAGTGGCATAGGAAATGGCGGCTAGCTTGGGCAAAGGTGGGTATAACGTTGTATCTCATGCGTCATATGCACCGCACCTACAATCTGCACATGACATACTCACCCGTTAACGCGAGGAGAGTCATCCCGGAGGGAGAGGCCCGTTGAAACAAAGTGGGGACATCGAAAGGACACGAAGGACATGGTTTGTCCATGAACAATGGCAGAACAGTCACGACCCCTATGTACGACGAGAGAGAACATCCACATCGCATGGCGATTGGACTACTTTCCATCACAGCAATCGTCGCAACCCATGCAAGAGGGAAGAACACACTCGAAGGGGAGAAAAAGCCATTAATCTTACCATGCTCATGTAGCCAAAAAGACAACAAGGGGAGGCATGTCAGCGTCGAGCGAGCGACGTTGACAGCATGTGGCCTGTCCTCGAAACATCCACCAAGTGGCGCTGCTTGCATGTGGACGACAATTGGCAACATCCACCTGGCAACATATCGCGTGATCAAGATATGGGAGGGTTAGCCTTTGTTCGGATGTTGTCGAGGTTCATGTTCGACGTCGCCACCACGAGGTTGTTTTCCGACGGTTTCAGTGCAAGAGTGATGTCGTCTTTACCTCGGTTGTCCCAATTTCACCCCCCCCCTGGTTTGAGGATCCAAGAAAGCTTGGGTTAAGTGAAAATGCATGCACATATTTGGTCTGCCGGCAGTTGTACTTTGCGTCAACTCAATCTGAAAGCACACGAGTCGGGCTTCATTTCATGGGTTGTCGATTTGGTGACTGAAAGGAATCAAACTTCACGTACCCACTTATTATATGCTCCGCATACCCACTTATTCTAAAAAAATGTTCCGCGACGGGTGCAGCTAGTATTGGTTTACAACATCGAGTGCGACACGAACGATGACAGGCGCTTTGGGAAAAGTGATTCTAAGAAGCATCTTTTGTGTAAATTGAGCATCATGTCCGATTTATGTGAAAATCACCCAGGATAAGATTTGGAGGCCCAAACCGTGGGTATAGTCAAATGAGGCTGGATATTCTTGAAACCCCTCGACTTTTTTTAGGATGTTTCTCGAAGTGAACGATCACATTGTGGTGTCGCACACGTTGCTCGAATAAACTTTCAAAGATCACCATTATATGTCATTCTATTTTCACATTAGTATACATGCGTTGACACTTCCCAAATTGACATCAAGTGCACTTGATGCTAATTACAGATCATGTAATGGTATCCATTTATTGAATATTCATCAAATTCACACCTTATCCCTGTGCACCATCATCATTCCGCTTGAACACCAATTTGGCGTCATTCTTGTTTTCGCTTTTGTAGATATGAAACGAGTACTTCTAACAACTTGCATCTTAGTAAAATCACTACTTGGAAACAAACAAAATCTAAAACTTTCTTTGATATGACTCACTCTGCCCCTTATTCCTGTGAATTATCCACGTTTTGCTCGATGTACCAGAAATCAGTCCTGGAACTGAGCCCACCTGGATACAATGTGTCTGGATTTGGGTAAGTTGACTTCCGTTTCTAAAGAGGCCATTCCAGTTTTTTCGCTGCTGAGCGGTGCTGGATCTGAACGAGCTGTGTTATGACGTTGCTTGTGCGACGACCTCGCTGTCGCCCAGTTACACGGCCAGGTCAACTCGTCACAGGAAAATCGTGGTCCACGTGGCAACACTGACTGAGACTACACTTCTCAAACCAGTATGGTTTTGTTATTATTAGAGAGGTTTTCTCATTGGACCGTCCGTTGGTGGGTGGACAATCGCCTACCTCATCACGATATGCGCTTTAATGCCGTATTGTGTTTTATGGCGAAGCGCCGACTAAACGTAGGCTGCTTTGTAGTTCAGAATTCCGCGCAAATGTTCAAGACTAATTTCTGAGCCAAGGTATCATTGCCTAACCCTCAAGACTTTGAAGCCAGCTCAGGATGTACTCTAACAAACGTTTTATTTCGTTTTAAAGTATTGAACATTTTGCTTTCGAGATTGCGAGGATGGCGATCGATGCGGCCTGAAACCGTCCGATCTCGGATCTCGTGCTTGACGTCGCTTGGCTGGATTTCCCCCCGGGCCGAGGGCGTGTAGAATGTTGGAGAGAGACCGCGTCTGGGGGAAGGACGCCTTCTGCCCGGCACACCGCGACGTCATTCTTTCCTTCTCCCTCGGTGCGGCGTCCACCTGGCGCGTGTACCTACCCTGCCTGTCCGTGGTCTCGACGCCGCCTTCCGCCCAACTGCGGCCTGTTGCTCGCCCCGATCCATGTCGCTACCGAGCGATGGCCGACGGCCTGGCTGAGAGCGCTGCAGCATGAACACATACCCACGTCATGCTCTACAATAAATGATGCCTTCGTTCACTGCGCATATCGGACGAGTGGGAATGCCACAATACTTGCTGAGCAGGTCGCGTTCCTAAATTTTCACGAGCCATATTGAGCAATTTAGCGAGGAGAGGTTCAGTGGCCAAATTCCCGCTGAAGATATTACATCCCATCCCGCACTTGGGGGTACGTCACTGCCTTAAAGCACGATTCTGAATATTTCAAAAGTTTACTTACGAATATCAGTTCCCAGCGGCTCTCAGAAGCTTCCCATCCCATTGCTGTGGCTTTGCCGCATCCGGCACGGCAAATGCCGCATGACAATGGCGCAGGCCACATCGAGCACAGCGGGGCCATGTGGTGGCATGGACCAGTTGCTTCTTCTCGCTGATGCTTGGCCCTCAGAACGCAGAGGCGTTGAAGGCAGCCAGCCTTGCGGAGTGCATACCGACCGTCGGAAATAGTATTTTTTTTCTAGGCCTCACGGTGTGGACGCCATGGAGTTGCGCTGCTTCCTGGAGTTGACCCTGGATCTCAAGCTGGCCTTGAACCTAGGGTTTCAGCAAACTTGAGACAAGGGAAGCGAAAGTAAGGGAAACTCAGGAAGACGACAAGAAAGCGAATTGAACACAGATCTCGTGGAACAGGACAGTTCATGGAGAAGGCCGTGAAGCGCGAGGGGCGCCATGGCGATCAGGTCGTGAAGATGGAGGGCGGCGATGGGGGTGGGGGGGCCAAGATCGACCTCCAGGAGTGCCCCGTCTTCTATCCTACTTCGGAGGAGTTCAGGCACCCAATCCAGTACATTGCGGAGAGGCGCAGCATCGCGGAGCCCTTCGGCATGTGCAGGATCGTGCCGCCGCCGGACTGGGCACCGCCGTTCGCCCTCAACAGGTCCACGTTCAAGTTCAAGACCANCCCCTCCCCTCGAGAAGGTTCCGGAAGGAAATTGGTACTGCCAGGAGTGCACAGTGAAGGAGAGCGAGAGCTTCGGGTTCAGTTCCGGCGACGACTTCACCATCCCCTCCTTCCAGAAATTCGACGAGAAGTTTCGGAAACGGTGGTTTGGGTCCCGATGGGACAGCGTCGACTCCGAGGAGGTGGAGACGGAGTTCTGGAGGATCGTCGAGACCCCCGACGAGCCCGTAGAAACCCTCTACGGCAGCGACCTCGACACCGCGATCTACGGGAGCGGGTTTCCGAGGAGAGGCGACCCCTGCCCGCCGACGGTGAGGCCGGATGTGTGGTCCAAGTACGCGAACAGCCCGTGGAATCTGAACGTGCTGCCGACGAGCGACAGCTCGGTGCTGCGGTTTGTGAAGGACAACATCCCGGGCGTCATCATCCCGTGGCTGTACATGGGCATGACCTTCTCCTCCTTCTGCTGGCACTTTGAGGACCACTGCTTCTACTCCATCAACTACGTGCACTGGTGAGTGAGTTGGGTCCCAATCTCTTCTTCCGGTTCGTGCCTCCTCCGGTTTGCTCCTCCCGCTGGACTGGGTGCCGTTGTTGCACTCGTCCAGTTTCTGCTGCTCTCGTTCTTTGTTTCGTCTGTTTCTGTTTTCCTCCTGTTCCGGATGGCTGACTTCGCATCCCCTGTCCTCCTCGGCCTTTCACTGCGAGCTGCTGCGACTTACTCTTTGGCTTTGCAGTCGGCTCAGTCAACCTGGCGAGACACCGACTGCACCAGCCACACCAACCCACACAGCACACTAGTGGCTCGGAGGCCCTCAGAGGCTCGGAGGCCCTCAGAGGCTATCAGGCTCTCAGTGGCTAGCAGCTCTTCAGTGGCTAGCAGCTCTTCAGTGGCTAGCAGCTCTTCAGTGGCTAGCAGCTCTTCAGTGGCTAGCAGCTCTTCAGTGGCTAGCAGCTCCTCAGTGGCTAGCAGCTCCTCAGTGGCTAGCAGCTCTTCAGTGGCTAGCAGCTCCTCAGTGGCTAGCAGCTCTTCAGTGGCTAGCAGCTCCTCAGTGGCTAGCAGCTCTTCAGTGGCTAGCAGCTCTTCAGTGGCTAGCAGCTCTTCAGTGGCTAGCAGCTCCTCAGTGGCTAGCAGCTCTTCAGTGGCTAGCAGCTCCTCAGTGGCTAGCAGCTCTTCAGTGGCTAGCAGCTCTTCAGTGGCTAGCAGCTCCTCAGTGGCTAGCAGCTCCTCAGTGGCTAGCAGCTCTTCAGTGGCTAGCAGCTCTTCAGTGGCTAGCAGCAGCCAAAAGGCTCGCAGCCGTTCAGTCGCTCGCAGCCCCTCAGTGGCTTGGCTTCCACGCGGTCCACGAAGCGAACCGGACTCTTTCCGACCAATCTAGGTCGCTGCTCCCGACTTTGATGAGTCCTTTTCACCAGCCCCTGTCCGACAGCCTTCGGCCAGGCGGGGCAAGCCTGCCCACCGGCAGTTGGTCTCTGTCCTCATCCCACACACCGCGGCCAAGCCAGGACAGGCAAAGGCCGTCTGGTATCTGGAGTTCTGTCCGAAGCTGTCTGTGGACGTTCCCTTGACACAGGATGCATAGGCGGTGGCAACAAGGCCTGTGCAGCGAGGACAACTCCAAGCATGTTTCGGAGAGCTCTTCCGTTTCCCATCCTCCGCGCTCTCATGCCCGTGGACCCATTCCCTGTGTGTGTATGCGTGTGCGTTTTGCAAAACGCCGTCTAAGATAAAAAAAAATACCGCTTCCTGTCCTCCGCGCTCTCATGCCCGTGGACCTGTTCCCCTCTGTGTGGGTGTGCGTGCTTGTGGGTGTTTCGTGCCGTGCCTTCAGGTTTCAGCTGAGGGCCCTGGATGTGGCAAAGGAATGGACGGGGGGGGGCGGGGGGGGGAGCTGCCGTGTACTCTCCTCTGTTCTTCCTTTCCCTCCTCTGTTCCTCCTTGCTTCTCCTCCTCACCTCTTGACTGTGTGTGTGTGTGTGTTGGTGCGCAGTTGATGTAGATTTGTTGAACGGTTGCACTGGGCCCAGAGAACAGGCTGTCTCGCTGCGTGCCATCACAACCACAGCAAGGCCTCGGACCTACGGGCTCCGGAAGAGATTGCTGTCTGGTTCTCTCCTCCTCCTCCCTCTTGTGGCGCGTGCCTGTGGGAACGTGGTTCTTGCCTGTGGGAACGTGGTTCTTGCCCAGGCAACCATGTCGTGTGTGCTGCAGACCAGGTCCTCGGACGTGGTACCGCAGACGTGTGTTGCGGCCGTGTCCCGTCCAAGTTCGGGGACACTAGTCCGGGCTGGTGTTGGCGATACTGGCAGTGGTCACTTGTTCGCGCCTAGTGGCATGTTCCGATGTTTTTTCTCTGCTGTATGGAATGTTTGCCTCTCTTTCTTTTGTTCCTCCGCTTCTTCTTTTCTTCTTCTTGTTCCTGCCTTGGTTTGTTGGTTACAGATCTGGTACTGCACGATGTCACCCGTTTCTTGGCGGCACATCACCCTCTCTGTCTTCTTCTCACTTGTCTGTCCTAGTCTTTCTTCTTCTGCCGTCATACTTCTTCTGTCCTAGTCCTACTTCTGTCCTAGTCCTTCTTCTGTCCTAGTCCTACTTCTTCTGTCCTAGTCCTACTTCTGTCCTAGTCCTACTTCTTCTGTCCCAGTCCTACTTCTTCTGTTCTAGTCCTACTTCTTCTGTCCTAGTCCTACTTCTTTTGTCCTAGTCCTACTCCTTTTGTCCTGTTCCTTATGTGCTTCTTCTTCCTTCCTTTTGTCCTTCCTTCTTCCTTCGCTTCTCCTTCCCCCTGTCATCCCTTCCCTTTTGCTTCCCTCCCCCTTTATTTCCTCCCTCATCCCTCCCTATATTTCCCTCCCTGCCTCCCTGTCTTTCTCTCTCTCCCCCCCTTTCGGTCCCTCCCTCTTTCATCCTTGCAGCCCTTTCTGGCACTCACCCTGCCTCCCTTCCCTTGTCCCTCTTCCGTCCCTACCTCCTCTCTTTCCATCCTTAGTGAGCTCCTTCCCTACCCTCCTGTTTTCCTGTCCTCCTCCCTCTCCCCTTCTATCCTTTCTTTCTCTCACTCCCAACTGTTTCCCCTCCATCCCTTCTCACCCTCCTTCTCCCACCCCTTACCCCTCATCCCCCGTCCCTTGGTCTTTGTCACACTCTATCACTTTCTTCCAAGACTTTCTCCTCCCAACCATCATCCTCCTTCTCGTCTTTTTTATTCCGTTTCAGAGTTCTGTGTCGTTCCCTTCCTTATCCCGAGACCTCACTGTCCCTCCGTCGTTCCCCATCTTATCTCGACACTGCCCGTGTCGTTTCCTTATCCCGACGCAGCACCTCACCGCCCCTGTTTTGTTCACTTTCTTATCCCGAAACAGCACCGCACTTCCCCTGTGTCGATCCCTTTCTTATCCCGACACAGCACCGCACTTCCCCTGTGTCAATCCCTTCTTCCACATGGCGCAGGCACATCTGAGGCCCCTGCTGCGGAAGTTAAAAGGGCACCAGGGTGCTTGATCTCTCAGTCGACAGGTAGCCCTCACGTGCCAAGCTGGAGGCCCAGTGACTGCAATCCTCGCCTCTGAGTCGCTGAAAGTGAGGTAGAGTGAGAGAGAGTGAGAGAGAGAGAGA